>JARQOC010000254.1:0-106310 GCA_033576535.1 Allobates femoralis
GGATTTGTCAGAAAAAAATTTGACATGGGCTTCACCGTATTTCTGTAACCAGCCGAATCCAGCAGGCAGCGACGGGCTGCCCCCAACCCCCAGGTGCCTATTTGTACCTGGCCAGACACAAGAATATAGGGGAGCCCTTTTTTCTTACTATTTCATGAATTTCATGAAATAATAAAGAAAAAATGCGTGGGGCTCCCCGCAATTCCTATGTCTAGCCAGGTACAGCTAAACAGCTGGGGGCTGGAATCCGCAGCGCAGGGAGAGGCCCAAGCTTTCTGGGCACCCCCCGCTGCAAATTGCAGCCCACAGCCGCCCCAGAAGATGGCGCATTCATTGAAGCGCCATCCTCTGGCACTGAACCCCGCTCTTCCAGTGGCCCTGGTGGTGGGTGGCTCACTGGGTAATAATGAGGTTAAGGCCAGCTTTGTATTATCAGCTGGCCCTAAGCCCGAAATTTATGGCGGTCACGCCAATATTAGACATGACCGCCATGAATTTCTATTAAATTGTTTTAAAAAAAAACACAACACAGAGAAAATTTTTTTTATTAGAAATAAAAAAAAAAAGCCATTAGGGACTCCATCTTTAATTAAAAAAATCCTCTTCCGTCCAACGTAGTCAAAAACACAATCTCAGCTCTGCTACTTCCCTGTCTGTGCTTAGACAGACAGGAATGTAGCAGAGCTGAGAACTGACTAAACAGTCAAGGTTCAGATCAGGTCATTATGACCTGAGCTGAACTCTGCTGTCAGCCAGACTCGCTCTGCTGCTGGCGATTACCGAGCAGTGATGGAAGTTAATTTATTCACTGTTTCTGTCAGTGTTCGGGAATCACAGAGGAATTGCTGCAATACTCGTTCCCCATTCATTAACATTGGAATCGCTAGACTCGCAACGAGTAACGAGTCCTGGACTCAGACTCGTTGGAGTCTAGTGATTCCGAGTAGTTTAGGATTCGCCCATCACTACGTGCCGCGCATGCGCAGTGCGTGGCTTGAAGCAAACAGAGCGGTGCGGGTGTAATACGTCACCCGGCGCCGAAAATGACATGATTCGCGTCACACAGCCCCACTGCAGCACGGCCGACGCATAACAGAGCGGGGAGGCGGCGCATTTGAATCAGAGATAAAGATCACGCCTATTGCGGCGTGTTATCTTGAAGAGGGAGAGCCTGGCTGGGTGACTATGCATACAATAGTCACTAATTATAATCACTAATGAGGTACTGTAATAACGTTGATCTTCATTCTCAGTAGATGCTTTTAGGAGCTAAAAGGAGTGTAGGGTAAGTGTTACTATGCTCTAGGGACAGCTTTTAATAGCTTTAGAGGTGTTTTGGGGGTGACAGGATCCCTTTAAGTGGTACCGATATATAGACGACATTCTGTTCTTCTGGACAGGTGACCGTCTAGGATGTGAGTAGTTAATTTCCATCTTAAATGACAATCATTGGAGCATCAAACTCACAGCCTCCATTTCCCACTGCACTGCAGAATTCCTCGATCTCAGGATAAACTTTCATGGCAATCGTATCGAGACCACGTTATTTCTGAAGGTAACTGCCACTAACAACATTCTCCATTTTGACAGTTTTCACCCTAACCATTTAAGGAAGAGGAATCCCTAGGGGGCAGTTTTTGTGACTAAGATGCAACTGCAGCAAGGAGGTGGCTTTTAAGAAGGAAGCAGGGGAACTAACCAACCGTTTTTTACATAGGGGATATCCACGGAAGGTAATCTCTGCATCATACCAACATTCAGCGAGATTGAAGACGGACGATGCCCTAAAACCAGGTGTCAAGAAAGGTATGCCCACAGTCAACTTGATTATCCCCTATAACAATCAGTGGGGACAGGTCTATAATGCCATAAAGAAAAACTGGGATTTTCTTTTCAGTGAGCCAAAACTGAGAATACATATCAGTGAAAAGCCCAAGATGAAAGCCAGAAGGGCTAGGAACCCAATTTCCCTCACTAGCAGTCACTATCCACGCCCCACGGTCCCAATGGGTAGAGGTGTGAGATTGGTTGGTACGTTCCCCTGCGGGGACTGTACAATCTGCCCCTTCATCATCAGCAACTGTAGTTTGCATCTTTCCATTCCCCCAGATGAGATCAGGAGCAAGATATATGCCAACTGTAAAGCAAGAAATGGGATTTGTTGCTCATGTCCGAAAATCTACATGGGACAAACCTCACAGGAACTGCAGAAACACATTCAACATCATTTCTCGGACATCTCAAGAGCCAGAACAGACAAAGCGAAAGGTAAGAAGATCACCTCGGTGGCAAGACACTTTTTGGACTCATACAACTGTTCTTTGAGAGGAACACGGATTTTGGTGGTGGATAAGGTGACCACGAACATCAAAGGCGGCAACATAATGGAGGCACTATTAAGGCATGAGGCACGGTGGATCTATGATCTAAAGAGTCTTGTACTAAGTGGCCTCAATGAAGAATTGGTTTTCACGGGCTTCTATAAATAATAGGGATGTTTTCCAGAACTTGTGGATGTGTAATGAAATCTTTGACATTGCTTCTTCACCGAACCAATGTCATTCTTTGCACTCACAAGGCGGCTGTATGGTTGAGTGAGCTTTCACTCTATAGGGTTCACCCATGTTTCCCTCCCTAAAAATCTTTTTCCAAAATTTCATTCCACAGATCCCTGATGAAGAAGTACAGACCGGAGATCGGCAGTCACACACTATATAGGATAAAGATTTAGAAGAACTCCTCCGAAAGATTCTCACTCTACCACAAAATTATGAGCTCCCTATTGTTATGAACCACATATGCACCATATTCTTGTTATGAACTTCATATGCACCATGGTGGTATTTTTCTGTAGACGAATAAGGCCTCCTCAAGGGAGGCTTTGTTACCGCTTGCGCTTCAATATTATGTATTTCATGTTTATTTGTATCTTCGGTCTGCAGTAGGAAGGTTACCGTATTTTTCGCACTATAAGGCGCACCGGATTATAAGGCGCACCCTCAAAAAATGACTTTTAAGCCGTCTTGGTCCATATATAAGGCGCACCGGATTATAAGGCGCATCATATTACTATAAAAAAAATCCCTCTGTAGCCTCCCATCACCCTCGAGCATCGCTGTGTAGCCTCCCATCACCCTCCAGCATCCTTCTGTAGCCTCTCATCACCCTCCAGCATCCCTGTGTAGCCTCCCATCACCCTCCAGCATCCCTGTGTAGCCTCCCATCACCCTCCAGCATCCCTGTGTAGCCTCTCATCACCCTCCAGCATCCCTGTGTAGCATCCCATCACCCTCCAGTATCCCTGTGTAGCCTCCCATCACCCTCCAGCATCCCTGTGTAGCATCCCATCACCCTCCAGCATCCCTGTGTAGCCTCCCATCACCCTCCAGCATCCCACACAGTCAGACACTCAGACACACACACACACACACACACTCAGACACACTCAGACACACACACACGCACACTCAGACACAAACACACGCACACTCAGACACACACACACACACACACACATACACACTCAGACACACACACACACACTTACTGTACTGTGTGGCAAGGCACTCACAGCGCTGGAGCCCTCAGCCAATCACAGCGCTGGAGCCCTCAGCCAATCACAGCGCTGGAAACTACAGCCAATGACAGCGCTGGAGCCCTCAGCCAATCAGAGGCTATGGGCTGACGTCAGCTGGCCTCGGATTGGCTCAAGGCTCCTGGGCGGAGCTGTGATTGGCTGATGGGCTCCTGGGCTCCTGGGCTGTGAGCGCGCCCGATGCAGCGGCGGCACCGGACACGACAGCGGGGACGGCAGCTGGTGATCACGTCCCCGCACAGTGATGTGAGGCAGGCACCGGCACCAGCATGGATGGCGGGGACGGCGGCTGGTGATCGCGTCCCCGCACAGTGATGTGAGGCAGGCCCCGGCACCAGCATGGATGGCGGGAATGGCGGCTGGTGATCGCGCCCCCGCACAGCGATGCCAGGCGGGCACCGGACAGAGGGGGATGGCGGGGACGGAGGATATTGCGGCACAAAGGTATGCCTTATTTTCTGGGGGGTGCTAAATTTTCCTGGAAAAATCCGTATATAAGGCGCACTGCACTATAAGGCGCACCTATGATTTCTGGGAAAATCTTAGTCTTTTAGGTGCGCCTTATAGTGCGGAAAATACGGTATATTATCTAATATGGTATTGGTACAGTTTCTTGCAACCGTGCCCATGGTCTAGGTCAGGTGTACCTTGAATTTTGGTCAACGGGGTGCATTCAGGTATCTTTATGGTTAGCTAATTTTTTGTTATCTTGTCACTCTGTGATATAAAAATGTTAAAAAAAAAAGGGTAAAATAATTAATCCATTTGGGTATGAACTACTCTAACAGGGTTTGTGTATAGTGTGTTAAGTATTTGTGTCGTTCTCTGATCTGCCGTATGGATTTCTGTGACTGACAATTTGATGAGTAGCTATTGCCTGGTCAGGCATAGTGGGAGTGATGCAGATCTTTTAGATCGTATCCTTTCACATATACATATGATGTGGAACTCCATGGAGTGGACTGTTACCACATACCCTATATTGTATACCTTGTTTCATACAAGACTCTTTTGTGCACATGACGTTCTGCTGAAATATCGATCTCCTGGTTTTTAGGACCGTGTTACCCTGACCTCTAGCTGTGCAAATGCACATCTAAATGTCCCCTCTTTGTAAACTTCAGTTTGGGCTACGGATTGAGTGGCCGTGATTGTATCATAAAACTTGGAGGTATATGGTAATTAGTTATTCGCAATATAATTCTTCATTCTTGTGTAAGCCATCCTGATGTGTCGTGGTTCCATTAATAAATGTCTAAAATAGGTTTTACCGGGTTCCCATATATATGCATATATATAAACTCCTCTGCTTTGAATGCATCTATCTCTCTTAAATGAATCTCAGTTGCCATAGGTTTCCTAAACATGATTGATTATATCTATTTGACAATCCCCTTGTATGTAAGGCTTCTTTGCGAGTAGGAACCACAAATTACAAGCCCCAATTTTAGTGGGGAAGTATTTTATGAGCGCGCCATATATATATATATTTTTTTTTTGTTCAGGTCTAGTGCATCTAGGTAATCTGCGCCCTTGGTACAGCAGATGGCAATACTGGTTCCTACTAGGGGGAAGTAGTCTTCGAGTGCACCCTATCTGGGGCCAGAAACCAGAAGTGCACGGACAAATTTAGGTCCTGCACCTGTATCCGGTGATATACAGACGCGGTAAGCGCCAGCTATAGTGCACACATACTGCGGATCTATGAACCTAGCGGTTTTTGTACAGGTATGTACTGCTGGGCAGAATATTGTCAGATATGGATCTTACAGCTAAAAAATAGCTGATGCACTTCAATGCAGGGTCAGTGCGTCTGAATAACCTGTGCCCTAGATATAGTAAATGTAGATACTTGTTCCTACTAAGATACAAGGGGAACCCAATATAGAACTTATGGTACCTGGAGAAATTAGGGAGTGCTACACAACACCACTTCCCTCAAGTGCCAAAGGTCATTGCATTACTGTTATGTGAATAACCAATTACATGAGCTAAAAGCAGCTTTCCACACCCGCCCCCTCCCCAACCCTGATTGGGGTAAATTAACACAGGTGTTTATTATCTTACTGCTATTAAAAGAGGACTTTTTGTGGGCAGCCACAACGAGGCCTGGTCAGGCATTATTTCAAAATCTGGTAACTAGCACACAGCTTTCCAAATGGGTGCCACTGCATATGGGCAGGTTGCAATTGTTTATTGACAAAACTTTATTCAGGCTCAGATAAGAAGTTGGCTCATTATTCTAAGCTGTATGGTTATAGCTGTGATGAGTCCATTATTTTACAATAAGCCACGTAACTGACTGACTGGATGTCTATCGTGTACAAATTGTTATGCACCTGTCTATGCATATAGGCACATGAGAGAGATTTTTCTAGATCTTGATTGGACTCTTTATACTGTGCAAGTTTTCATCGATTATATTATAGCTGATGGCCAGTAGTGCCTGCCTGTGCGACTGTGAAGGGGACTGGTGTTGTTATTATACACACCAGTACAGTATCACCATACCTGTTGCTATTTTTAATTGTTTTTATTGTGTGTTCACTGGCTGTTTTCTTTTTGTAAGAGCATTGGATTAAATAAAGAATTTTCAAATGTATTACAAAAATCTGGAGTGTTCCCAATTTTGTATATACATCTTCTTTTCTTGTCTTGGTTCTGTTTATAAAAAGGTGTATAAAATTTGGTGAACCTCATTTCTATTATCTTTAGATCATTATGGTGCCCTCCTTCCAAGCTTGTTAAAAGTGGAAGTGGGCTAAACAAATTGAAATGAAGTCTTTGTTGCTGATGCAGATGAGGTAGAGTGTTTTTTTACACATCAGAAGATCTTCTTGTGGAAGTGTTAATTGTGTGTATGTAATGACTCATGAATCCAGATGTCAAATTGAGCCCAGTTGTTAGGGATTGGAGCATTCTTATGAATTTTAATTACCAGATTTTTCGTTCCCTATCACTTTTGAAGTTACCTTTCAATATTAGGACTTCTAGGTCTGCCATGCTGTGTCAGGCTCAGAGAAGTGCATTCTCACAGACTTGTCCATCTTATTTTTATCATATGTCTATGAAGATTCATCCTTGTTTGTAGCTTTTGCATTGTCTCCCCAATATATGTCCCTGTAGTGCACTTTATAGATTGTATCATATACACCACATTGCAGGATGTACATGAAAAAAGTCCATGATCTTATAGTCCTGGTTTATGTTGAGTATAGGGATTATATAAGTTTGTGATATTTGGGTAAAAGTCTTGCATTTCTTGCTGTTACAGGGGAATGTGCCCGTCTGTGATGGTGATGTCAGGACACTTCTGACAAGAAGATTCCTTAGGTTGGGGGGCTGTTTGTAGGAGAGCAGTAGCAGTTCTGGGAATATTGTTTTCAGTCTGTGGTCTTTGGGGAATATGGGCTAAAGATTAGCGACAGTTTTCCTTAGTATGTTTATGTGAGGATTGTATGTGACCACAAGAGGCACCCTGTTGTTGTCCTCCTTCTGTTTGTAATCCAGTAAGTCTCAGTAAGTCATTTGTAATATTATCTCATGAAGGAGCCTTGAGCTTTGAAAGCTTACAAATATAATATTATTGGTTAGCCAATAAAGGTATCACTCCTATAATACTTTTCTCAACCTATTTTGGGACTAAAGTGTTCACTTAAAAAATTGTAATTAAGTAGTCAAACATTTTTTAAAACTAGAAAGTTGTGCAAAAATATTACAAATTACACTCCTGTTCTACAAAATATTGGCACAGCATGGGTATGACAAAACTGGGACAGAGTGCCTATCGTTCAAAAGGTGAGTGTTTGTTAAACAAAAATTCTCACTTTTCTGTGAGTGTAAAATTGCTAAATCAAGTTTTAATTTTTTTCTGATGTGAAGATTTGTGACAAAACACTGGATCAGACAGTTTTAGCGCTATTTTTAATCTTTAACTAAAATGATTGGAGAGGGTGAACAAACCCTATAAATTTTCAAAAGTTGCCAGGTTTAGTTAACAAAGTTAACATTTCTTAATGAGTTTGACCTGTATTCAAATTCAGCTAGAACGTTTTGGAGGAGTTTTTTGTTCCCATTTTTGGATTTTGGTACTTACTGGAGACTTCAGATCTGGTCTTTTAAAACTTGTGCCCAAATTTAGGAAATGCTTTGACAATGCTATTGTATTCCTCTGAAAAGAATAGATTCTATAATGGTAAGCTGTCCAAGTACAAGTGCAGTATCATAAAACATAGCACAGCATTTCCATCATTATACTTAGTGGGACTGTGGCTCAGTAGTTAGTGCTAGTTGCAATGCTGAGATCCTGGGTTCAAATCCCACCAAGGACAACACCTGCAAGGAGTTTGTATGTTCCCTCTGTGTTTGCATGGGTTTCCTCCCACTCTCCAAAGACATACTGATAGAATGTTTGGATTGTGTGCCCCAATGGGGACAGTGTTGCATATATATATGTAAAGTGTTATGTAATGAATGGTGTTATATACATGAATAAAAATTATAATTATTGTATGCAACACAAATTAACTAAATGAATTCATAAGTAGTGTAAAGTATTTTATTTGCAACTCCATATTCGAGATTCTTTTAATAAACAACATTCTTCAATTTTCATTCCAGTGCAAAAACAGATTTTTGGCTATTCCCACTCTTGAACAGGCAATGTAAAGGTCGCCATGATAAAAACATGGACATTGTAAATCGATTCTTTTCAAGAACTGTCCCTGAGCCTTGTTAATGGGCATTCCAAATGTATGTCTCGTGGGCTTCCAGTGACAGTTGATTGATCAGCATCATTTGCCACAGCATCTCTACAGTGAATGTATTCCTCAGCTCTGAGCTTCTTTTGATTTAGTCAGATGCACAGAACATGTTCACTCTCAATCTTTACATATATGTCAACGATAGGGATGGGCGAATCTACTCGCTACTATTCGGGATTCGCCCGAATAGTAGCGGACTCGGGGGACTCGCTACTCACCGAGTTTCCTTTGGAATTACTCGGGGGTAGCGAGTCCCTGTACTTTTGCAGTGTATCTATACAGATACACTACAAAAGTACCCTAAACGTTAATCTAAGGGATTAAAAACAATAAACATTCATACTCACCTTCTGTGGGGCCTGTACCTTATGTACCGGGACCGGTACCGAAGACCTCCGGACGTCACAAGACCTCAGATCACCGGGAGAAGATGGGCTGAAGGACCTGTGAGATTTCAGCCAATCAGCATGCGGCAGAGCGGTCACATGGGTTTGTCACGTGGCAGCACTGCCAGCCAATCTGATTGGCCAGATCGCTCATTGGCTGGCAGTGCGGCCACATGACAAACCCATGTGACCGCTAGCCACATGCTGATTGGCTGAAATCTCACAGGTCCTTCAGCCCATCTTCTCCCGGTGATCTGAGGTCTTGTGACGTCCGGAGGTCTTCGGTACCGGTCCCGGTACATAAGGTACAGGCCCCAAAGAAGGTGAGTATGATTGTTTATTGTTTTTAACCCCTTAGATTAACTTTTATGGTACTTTTGTAGTGTATCTGTATAGATACACTGCAAAAGTACAGGTTACTATTCGGACTCGCTGGACTCGCAACGAGTACCGAGTCGCGGACCCGGTCTCGTTAGAGTCCAGCGATTCCGAGCATTTCAGGATTCGCCCATCCCTAGTCAACGATGATTTAGCGGAAGAGGTGTTTGCATTTGAGGATGTGACATTCCTCAGCAACTCTTGTTATGGTTCTATAGGTAGAGAAGTCCATGGCTGAGACTTTTTTTTACGGAAGGGTTGCTTGTTGCCAAAAGATAATCGAATATTGCAGTGCATAATATGACCTGTGAGTTTCTGTCACCCATTGCAAAATGTTATTCCTTTCCTGAAGCACAATGTCATGACTTTGAAACTTGTTACCCACAATCTAGATAGCTACCTCATCAAATATGGGGTAATTTCCTGATGAAGAAGCCGATGTAAGGTTTCAAATGCATAGAATAAACCGCAGCTGCTAATAAGTCTCTTGATCATGGTCTTTTATTCATCTGCATTACATCACATAGGTAGCACAGAAAGGTCCATTTATTACTTTCCATTCTCATCTACTTTTCAATTGGATCTGCTGCAGCCCCACATTACATGTGGTTTATTACTTTTTCAAGATGAGATCACCTGATATCACCTGATATCTCTTTTTATTTTTTGCCACCAGATAAGATCTTATGCAATCATATTTTTTCATCGTATTCTATTGATATGACTCACCAGCAAACTTTTGAACTCACATCTCACATAGAGGTTGGGTGAATAGACCCTAGAAGCCACTTTTTCAAACATTGTTATATTGTGTTTAAAATTAGACATTAATATTAAATTAAATTATGTAAAATTTTCATAAATAAAATCTATGAAGACATATAAATTAAATGAATTTCAATGGACTTTCAAAGGTAAAGAAATGTGTAAATACTTAACTTTGCTCAAGCTGTTCAATTCATTCCATACTTAATGCATTTCTATCAGCAAGATCATTAGTGAATTTTCTCTTTACAAATGCAAATTAGGTTTAAATAGTTTGAAATAATGGTCCAATTGGTGCTTGACCTTTCCGTGAAGCCACTAAGAGCTTTTTTCAGATACCTATCTTTCTACAGATACTATGAAAGTCAATTCTAAATAGCTTTCCTTCTTTTCATTTAAAATTCATTTGTCTCCTTAGTCACATCCTGTAAACTTTCCTGGAATAAAAGACTGCAAATGTCATTTATAATTAATTATGAAATGTCCATGAATGTGTTTGATTATTTTATGTAATAAAACTAAACATATTGAGAATCAGGCCAAGTTTACTGCATGAGAATTACAGAAATATTTGTTTAAATATTTCAGTGAAACCCAATGTCAAATGCGAAGATTTATTAGAATTTTATATTTTGTAGTACATCAGCAACACTGTTCCCATCGGGGCTCACAATTTAAATTCCTCATCAGTAGGTCTTTACAACAGTCACATCATTTCCTGTCCTGTGCATTGTGGGTGAGTATTTGGTGCACTTGTCCGGCTCCAGAGCATGTGCAGTGCGCATACTGAAGCCAGCGTGTACACCCAATACTTATCATCAATGCACAGGACTGGAAATTACGTGACCATTACATCATTGCTACCTTCATACAGACATGGACCGTGTTGTACAGTAATGACAACTAGGGAACGCAGAGGGAACATGGCCACAGGCAGGATAGCCAGACTGTCTAGACCGGTGTTACTCAACTCCAGTCCTCGGGACCCACCAACAGGTCATATTTTCAGGATTTTCTTAGTATTCTACAGGTGTTAGTTTAATCACCTGTACTGGGAATCTGTGCAATACTAAGGAAATCCTGAAAACATGACCTGTTGGTGGGTCCCGAGGACTGGAGTTGAGAAACACTGGTCTAGACAGAGATTAGAAAAAGTAAGGTAATAAATTATTTTTCTTGGCTATTTCTGCACAATATTAGATCAGACAGGGATGCTTAGAATAGTACTAGGAAGCTTCAGGTAGGAGGTACTAGGAAGCTTCAGCTCTTATGGTAGGTTGGGTCCTCTCTCGCCTTTAGAGTGTAAATGATTCAACCAGAGCTGGGGTGCATGAGGTACTCGGTCACCGGGGCTTCTGTGTGGGATGTCACGGATGGTCGGTATCCCCGGTGCCGTGCCCTGGCGAACAATTATACCAGTTGTTGATGGTAAACGGTGGGGGTTAAAGGGGTTATTTACAGGGGAACGTGATGCCACCTGTAGAGTCCGGTAAGATGGTACCGGCGCTGCCAGCCGGCCACTGAAGTGATGGTTGAGGCAGCTATGCTATCCCCACAGGTGGAGCTTTACCTCAGGGCAGCTGTGGTGAGACGGTGAGGGAGGACAGTGATGGAAATGTGGTGCAGTTCTTACCCCTCTGCTGTTGATGTTGATGATGTTAAGTCCTTTGAGATGCGGCAGGAAGAATAACAGAAACCATTTCCAGTTTAACTTTGCTTTACTCGGTACCGGCTGATGGCATAACAAGACACGGTACAGTTTGGTTTAGGGTGTTGTTACCAACTCAGGATTTCTCTTAAGGAGTCTTTAGATGTTCTCTCTCTGTCTTTCAGGGTTTCTACTTTCTCTAGGTCTTTCAGTCTTTCCCACCTTTGAAGAGCTCACCCGCCAGTCCTGCAGTCTGTATCTAGTAGGCTTTGCTAGACCTATACCGGTCCAAATGGGAACAGCAGGAACGTACAAGTTTCCCACCTGACACCGGGTTTCAGTCTCCCCTCACTAGTGTAGGACCGTCTTTTGGGCTTGAGGGGTGAGGTATCTTTGTGGGGCTATCAGCAACCCGGTTCTGTTGGGCCTGCAGCTCGTCGGCTTTGCAGTCAGGGTTGAACTCCTGGCTGCCTCGGTAGTCCGTGTCACCGGTGTCCCCTCAACATGACCAGCTGGCTCCTACCAGTCCTGATCCGTTGCCATCTGTCCTGGGCCCCCACATAAAGATGGGGTACCCTCCACTCAGCTGGGCTGCCAGGACTGACCACTCTGTCTGCCTTCCCAGCACCGACTGAGGTAAAACTGTCAACTGTCACTCTACTCTATCCTAAGTTCCACCCCCACCTGTGGAACCTACCATATTACCAGTTCCCCCTACTCTAAGTGGTGCGGTCCTAAGTGAGTGCTAAAAATAGACTCCATAAGATTTAAATCCTAACCTAGCAACTTGCAATCATATTACATATAAATATTAAATGCAATACTACTCTGTGGCGTATACCCGCAGGGGCGCCACACAAACTCTTATGGTCAGCTCTTCTACCCCCATGTTTTGTTTTTGGTTTGTTTTTTTTTCCAAGCAGTTACAATCTTTTACTGCTCTGAGACTTATAGAAGTTTATTCATTACATAACGAGTTTTTGAGAAAATTTTGGCAAAGATGGCAAGTTTGAATTTCAAAAGATCCACTCAATTCGAATATTGAGTGTTACCAATCACTGCATTTACTATTAAATCCAATTCTGAATCACATAGTTTCCAAGCATTTAAGAAAGAAAATGTCAGTTATTTAAGATCAAACCAACCTCAAACACCCCAAATACATGGACTCAATCTATGTGACAAAGAGGCTACATATCATGTGTATTACAATAATTTTCTCAAATCACTGTTAATCAAGTCAAATACACCTACAGAGTATGACACTGCTAAAACAAATTCGCAATGAACAATTGAAGTATTATAATAGAAAATATGGATGCTTCCACCCAATTAGTGGAAGTCCATTCTACTCCTGTTCTATTCCTTATCTTTATTAGTCTAATTTCACATCAGCGATTTTCACTATTTGCAGCAGATATGTCAGGTTTGCTGCATCTGCCACATAATGGATCAGTTCATGGTACTCAAAGAAAAAAATGGGTTTAACTAGGAATATGTCTATAACCAACTAGTAACTAAATATCAGATACAGACTCAAATTATTTAATGCAAAAAGTGAAAAGGTTTATTGTCACAGAATCTAAAAATTGAATATAATAGCGTCAGTATGACAAAACGCTAGGTACAAAATCTTAGGTGGACAAGTCAGAGGTGAGAAGAGAGGACAGAAAGACTGACCCTCAGAGGGAAGAAGGACAAAAGTAATGTAAACGTTTTTGTTTGTGAGGCTCATAAAATTAGTCAGAACCATGTATAAAGAGCATTGGATGCAATAGTTCCAGTACTGTCTGAAGGACAGAAGTTCAATGTAACTAGGCAAATAGCAGTAAACACAAGTTGCACTCTTAGTTCTATCAGACCAAAACCGTGCTCCTTAGCAATACATACTGACTATGATTGATAGCTCACCCATAACTAAAGGGTCAAAGGTCCACCAGGATCTGGAGGTCACCCTTACATGTTTCGTGTCCAGGATAGCACCTCATCTTGGGGTGTGGAATGTGTCAAAGAAGTTTCCTTTTTATAGCCCCATAAAATAAGTCAAATTAGTCGCGCATGTGATCCGGTGGCATGGGAGGGCAGTCAGATGGAGATGCGAGGCATTCCGATGTCACCCCAAAGGAAGGAAATCATCCATAGAAGTCACTGACTTGGAGGATGTCTTACCGGAAGCCCACATCATCGCTGATCCCCGGTCACACCCCATGCATGCGCAGAAGCATCCCACTGCGATTTTCATTATGGGCAGAAGTAATTGAATGATTGTAAATGGCCAGAAATAAAAACAAAATATATATAATGCTACAAAATCACCACAGTAACCACCAAAGGTGACAAGGCAGTAGATAGTGACAGAAATCAAGTAAGTTTGTCACATTTTGAAACCTGAATCCTATTCAGGAAGTTAATGGGTCACGGCATCTATATCTTAAATAGGCAAAAAAGCAAAGCCATATACAGTACTATTGAATACAAAAAACAGGCAGCAGTCAATTAAAAAATAGACTATAAACAAAATAAGAGTATAATGGAAAAATTAGACAGAATAGGGAAAAGCAAAGATGATAAAAGGACAAAGTCATTATAGCAATAATTCAATAAAAATTAAAGAGAAAGCCAGCTCCAGTACATTCAAATGGCTGTAATTCTTAATGATGCATTTTCCAGGTATATATAATTCCAAGTACCGTATATACTCGTGTATAAGCTGAGTTTTTCAGCCCAAAATGTGGGCTGAAAAGTCTCCCCCTCGGCTTATACACGAGTCACTACGGTATTGTGCTGTGGTGGGGGCTGTGGGGCCGGGGCTGTGGAGGCTGGAGGAGGCGGGGGGAGGCTGCTGTATGAGCGGCCCCATCACGTGGGGCCGCTCATTATATATGCACTGCTTCCCCCTGTCAATCAGCGGCAGGGGGAAGCAGTTCATATATTCCCCCCAAAAGCTGGCACTCACCCCCCCTTGTAAGGCCCCCCCCATCGCTGCTTATACATTACCATTCCGGTGTTCTGATCTGCGCCGCTCCTCGGTGCTTCTTCATGCTCCGTCCTCGCTGGCTGCATCCGGGGATCTCCGGCTGTCGCAGCGATATGACGTCATCACGAGACGGCCGGAGAATGGAGATCCCGGATGCAGTCAGCGAGGACGGAGCATGAAGAAGCAGCGAGGAGCGGCGCGGATCAGAACACCGGAATGGTAATGTATAAGCAGCGGGGGGGAAGCCTTACAAGGGGGCCGAGTGCCAGCATTTGGGGGCTGTTGGTACCCCCAGGGGGCTGCTGGGTACCCCCTGGGGGCTGCTGGGTACCCCCTGGGGGCTGTTGGTACCCCCAGGGGGCTGCTGGGTACCCCCTGGGGGCTGTTAGTACCCCCTGGGGGCTGTTGGTACCCCCAGGGGGCTGCTGGGTACCCCCTGGGGCTGTTGGTACCCCAGGGGGCTGTTGGTACCCCCAGGGGGCTGCTGGGTACCCCCTGGGGGCTGTTGGTACCCCAGGGGGCTGTTGGTAACCCCAGGGGGCTGCTGGGTACCCCCTGGGGGCTGTTGGTACCCCCAGGGGGCGGTTGGTACCCCCAGGGGGCTGCTGGGTACCCCCTGGGGGCCGCTGGGTACCCCCTGGGGGCCGCTGTATAACCCCTGGGGGGTGCTGTATAACCCCCGGGGGGTGCTGTATAACCCCTGGGGGCTGCTGTATATACTGCTGAGGCCTGTATACCATTGGGGCTGCTGTATATACCACTGGGGCTGCTGTATATACCACTGGGGCTGCTGTATATACCACTGGGGCTTCTGTATATACCACTGGGGCTGCTGTATATACTGGTGGGGTCTGTATATACCACTGAGGAGGCTGCTGTATACCACTGGGGTTGCTGTATATACTACTGGGGCTGCCTGTATACTACCACTGGGGCTGTATATACTACTGGGGCTGCCTGTATACTACCACTGGGGCTGTATATACTACTGGGGCTGCTGCTGTATACGACCACTGGGGCTGCTGTATACTACCACTGGGGCTGCTGTATACTACCACTGGGGAGGCCTGTATACCACTGGGGGGGGCCTGTATACCACACTGCTGGGGGCTGTATACCTCTGCTGAGGTCCACCCTCGGCTTATACACGAGTCAATAGGTTTTTCCAGATTTTTGGGGCAAAAGTAGGGGGGTCGGCTTATACACGGGTCGGCTTATACACGAGTATATACGGTACTCTACAAAAAAGGAGGCGAGAATGTGGACAATGTAAAGTGCGGTTGCTAAAATACAAGACATAGACGTAACACAAAATACTTTGTCCTTTTATGATATTTGCTTTTTCCCTATTCTCTCTCATTTTTCCATTGTATTCCTATTTTGTTCATAGATTATTCTTTAATTGAACATTGCCTGTTTTTTTCATTCAATATAATATGGCTTTGCTTTTTGCCTATTTAAAATATAGATGCTGTGACCCATTATCCCCCTGAATAGGACTTCTGGCTTCAAAACATGAAAAATGTACTTGATTTTTGTCACTATCTACTGCCTTGTCACCTTGGGTGGTTACTGTACTGATTTTGTAGCATTATATATATTTTGTTCGTGTTGCTGGCAATTTACAATCATGCCCTAAATTCTGCCCATAATAAAAATGCCAGTGGGACGCTTCAGTGCATGCGCAGGGCATGGCCGGAGAGCAGTGATGACACGGGATTCGAGTAAGATGTCCCCCTGAGTCAGTGACGCCTATGGAGCATTTCCCTCCTTCAGGGTAACATCAGAATGCCGCACGTCGCTATCTGACCACCCTCCCATGCCCCTGGAACACATGTGCAGCTGGTTAGACTTATTTTATTGGGCTATAAAAAGGACGTGTCTTTGACACATTCCAAACCCCCTGATGAAGTGCCATCCTGGGCATAAAACTTGTAGGGGTGACCCCCGGAGCCTGGTGGACCTTTAATCAACGCCAGGCAGTTATTCAACACATTTAACTCCCTCCTCTGCCTCCCACTGCCCGCCCCACTTCTCGTATCTCTGCAGAAGACTTTGCAACACTCTTCACTGGCAAGATTGATCAGATCAGACAAGTCTTTGCTGCCCAACCACCACAACCCCTATGTATACCAGACCACTCCCCTCCCCCATTAACCCTACTCCTCTCCATCAATGAAGAAGAACTTGTGCACCTCCCCTCCAAATCACACCTCACCATTTGTGCATCAGACCCGATTCCTTCCCACTTCCTCCCCAAACTCTCCACCATGCTTATCCCAGCCCTAACACACTTCCTCAATCAATCACTAACATCAGGAACCTTTCCTTCCACACTTAAACACCCAACAATTACACCTGTCTGGAAAGAGCCATCCCTCAACCCGACCTCCACATCCAGCTACTGCCCCATATCACTGCTCCCGTTCGCCTTCAAACTCCTTGAAAAGCATGTCTGCACTGTACTTTCCTCCCACCTCTCATTCATCTCTCTCTTTGACAACCTTCAATCTGGCTTCCACCCCCACCACTCCAAAAAAACTATCTTACCAGAATTACTAACGGCCTACTTACTGCCAAAGCTAATGGACACTTCTCCATCCTCCTCCTTCTTGACCTGTCCTCTGCATTCGACACAGTCGAGCACTGCCTCCTATTACAGATCCTCTTTTCCATTGGTATCACTAACCTTGCCCTCCCCTGGATCTCCTCCTACCTTTCCAACTGCGCATTTAGTGTCTCCCACTCCCACACTACCTCCTCACCCCATTCCCTCTCTGTTGGGGTCCCTCAAGGCTCTGTCCTGGAACCCCTTCTTTTTTCAATCTATACCCTTGGCCTAGGACAACTCATAAAGTCCCATGGATTCCAGTACCACCTGTACACTGACGACACTCAGATCTACCTCTTTTGCCCAGACATCACCTCTCTTCTGTCCAGGATCCCAGAGTGTCTATCAGCCATATCCTCCTTCTTCTCCTCTCACTTCCTTAAACTAAATGTAGACACAACTGAACTCAACATCTTTCCCCCATCTTGTGCACCTCCCTTACCTGATCTTTCTATCATAATAAATTATATCACACTTTGCCCTGTACCTGAATTCTGCTACCTCGGAGTAACCCTTGACTCTGTCTTATCTTTCAAACCACACATCCAAGCTCTCACCACCTCCTGCCACCTCCAACTCAAAAATATTTCCAGAATCCATCCTTTCCTCAGCCCTCAATCTACTAAACTACTAGAGCATGTCCTCATCATTTCTAGTCTCGACTACTGCAGCCTGCTTCTCTGTGGCCTCCCTGCTAACACTCTTGCACCTCTCCAATCTGTTCTTAACTATGCTGCCCGACTAATCCACATCTCTCGTCTCTGTTCCTCTACTTCTCCCCTCTGCAAATCCCTCCACTCGCTTCCAATTCACCAGCATATCCAATTCAAACTACTAACACTTACTTACAGAGCCATCTACAATCTGTCTCCCCCATACACCACCAAACTAATCTCCCGATATCATGCAACTCGTAATCTTTGATCCTTCCAATACCTTTTTCTTTCCTCCACACTTATACGTTTCTCATCTAACCGTCTGCAAGACATCGACCGAGCATCCCCCATCCTCTGGAATTCAGCACCACAAAACGTCCGACTGTCCCCTACACTCGAAACCTTCAAGCGGAACCTGAAAACCCATCTCTTCAGAACAGCCTACACACTGCAATGACCCCAGTGCCACCTCACCACCACTGGACCCAGCGTTCCATCATCACCAAAGCAGACCCAACCTACTGTCTCCCTCCACATTGCCCTGTAGAAAGTAAGCCTGCAAGGGCAGGGTCCTCTCCCCTCTGTACCAGTCTGTCACTGTTAGTTTGTTCATTGTATTTATAACTAGTTTGGATGTAACCCTTTCTCATGTACAGCACCATGAAATCAATGGTGCTCTATAAATAATAATAATAATTATTATTATTATTAATCATAATAATAGTTATGGTTGGTTCTCATTCATAGTCAATATTTATTGCTAGTGAGTGTGGTGCTGGTCTGATAGCACTGAGGGTGCAACTTGTGTTTACAGCTATTTGCTTAGTTACATTGAACTTCTGTCCTTCAGACTATCTCTTTACAGTATGTACTTGAACTTTTGCATCCAATGCTCTTTATACATGGTTCTGACTAATTTTATGAGCCTCACAAACCAAAACTTTTACGTTACTTTTGTCCTCCTTCTCTCTGAGGGTCATTATTTCTGTCCTCTCTTCTCTCCTCTGACTTATCCACCTTACATTTTATGCCTAGTGTTTTGTCATACTGACGGTTTTATATTGTCTTTTTTGACTCTGTGACAGTAAACCTTTTCATTTTTTGCATTAAATAATTTGAGTCTCTATCTGGGATTTAGATACTAGTTGGTTACAGACAAACTCCTAGTTAACTATATGTAAAACCCATATTTCTTTTTGAGTACCATGTATTGTATATATGGGTCTTGGTAAGACAGTAATGGATCATTATCGCTCTCTAAATTTAGTATTAATAACGGATCAGTTACAGCAAGCCTGCGTTCAGCCCAATTCATTCCCTATGGGACTTGTGGACATGTGCCGCGTTTGCGGTTTTGCCTGATCCTGCTAATTCGGCACTCGCGGCAAGTCAAAAAAATGCTGCTAGCAGTGATTTTTTTTCTGTTGCCTCATAACCATGAGTAAGGATTTTTAATTCGTAACGCATAAACCCAACTATTTTTTTTCAGGGAATGGGTCTGTTTTAAAGCCATTGTTTTTTTAAACGGATGTCAATAAAGATTTTGCTTCTAAAATGAATATGGGTGCGTTGCTGTAAAAATCACTCCTCATATGGTTTATATACAGGATTGTCCACATCTGTTTCTGTGTACTACCTGGATTTAAAAGGATCTGCTTATATAAAGAATTTAATATCAAAAGTCGAGGAGAGATCACTAAAGGGGTGAGACAAAAAAACTTTTATCTTATTTCCATAGTTACTCAGTATGGGATAATGCCTTCTTGAGTGACACCTAATTCTACGTCTATGGAAATGACAAGTAGCCTGTATGATAAATTCTCTCAACGTGTTTTTATTAGGCTAAATCGTCAGGTAAAAGCATATCTTACCACATGGCTCACGTGCTATTGCATGGTGTCTATTCCTTCCTGCGGTCTATATAAATTATCCTTAGGATGCCGAAAATCACAAGACAAAAATGAAGTCAAGTGATATCTGTACTCTGGAGTGCACTCGGGGAATGCAAGCCACGACCCATCTGGGCACCACCACTTCCGGTTTATGATCTCAGCGGAGCACAAGCCGGGTTCCACCATGGTCCACCCATGTAATGACATGATTAGGGGGAGATATCAATGCAGACTAAAACCCCTAATCAGTCAAATCTTGCAGGGACAAGAGGACAGTATAATACTGTCACACAAACTGTGCAATCTCATGAGTTAATGACACTAAATACTGACAATTATTAGTGTGGTCAAAAATGCAGCACAGCATACCCATTAAAAGTGGTAGGCAGGTAATTCACTTATATCTTATGAGCCAAACAGGTTAAAACAGAGGCCAGATAATGAGGTAATCACATAGATGTATAAAAATACTCTATAAGGATATATATAAGACACCCTTATAATGGTATCACCAATGGGACAACATAACCATGGGAGGATTATGAAGTATACAAAGAGGGCAAAAAAAGAACAAAGGAAGGACAGAAAAGGCACGCTAAAAATGAAAGCATATTAAGACATACTGTATTTATCCTTTTCATTGCCCTAGAAAATCTCTCTAGACAGAATATATATTTCTTTGCATGTATCAAAGTAAAAATAAATTACTAGGAATATTCCAAAATATAAGTTTAAGTGTTTGAGGTAACTAGAAATTTAAATAAAAGAAATATGCCAATAATATAAGAAATAGAATAATATAAAGAGACTAAGATATTTTATTAATGAAATAAAAAAAATACTTTATTGTCATAACCTGTCTGTGCGAAAAAGCGCTGCAGTAAATTATGCTAAAAGAGATCTGCTATATTTAAATACACAGCACATAGTAGTGCAGCTTGTATCTTTAAATGAATGTTAATAGTATTTCAGGCCACCATTGTCATTTTATATATTTTTTGGACTGGCAGCAGGTAATATTCTGTTCAAAGAAAAATTTAATAGGATTTCTTCAAAATCAAACCATAAAAGGAGACTGTCAGCAGGATTTAGGACCCCATGCTGCCATTCATTGCCATTCTGTGCAGTGACAGGCTCATAATGATACATTTTCTTTTAAAACAATAGGAGTAAGTGCAAAAAATGAACATGATTGCTGTATTAAAACTGCATAGTCTATAAAGCAGCCCACCTCCACAGAATAAGGTTTCTCATCACAGGACATTTATTACATCGCAGATGTGCTCAAAGGGAGACAGGTCCAGAGACCATGCAGGCAATGATAACACATATCGGCCATACATGCTGCTTACAGTTGCATAAACAACATGCAGCCTGGCATTAGTGTTGTAGCCTCTTTTTTCCTGAGACATTTTTTAACTTGACAATACCAGGCCACATGTTGCTGATGCTACAGTGAGTTGTCTGTGTAGCCTGAATGTGGCATTATGGCCTGCAACGACTTCAGATTTTTCTTCAACTGCACACATCTGATTTGAGATACTTGTTATCAGTTACAAATTAAGTTGCCTACGGTGGATCTTCATTACCTCCTTGAAAAAGTTAATTCAGCATAACATAACATTCCTTGGACATACAATACCAATACTGCATAAAGAGAGCTGAATTGAAAATGTTAATAGTTCTCTGTAACACTTGCATATAATTGCATATCTGAATCATGTAGCAATTTCAGATATCCAGTGGGATTGAGGTTTCCATTGATGAAGAATGGCCCCACTATCTTTGTACCCTATATACCACACCATACCATCAATTTTCGTGTTCCAACAGTCTTGGAGGGATCTATCCACTGTGGGTTAGTGTCAGACCAATAGTGGTGGTTTTGTTTGTTAACTTCACCATTCACAAAAATGTTTGCCACATCACTCATCTGAAGGCAATTGTCTATGCTGTAAAGATACGAGATGTGCAGCATCTGAAACAACAGATACTGGAAGCCTGTGCTAGCATTTCTTCTGCGGTGCTGTTATCAGTGTGTCTAGAGTGGGAGAAGAGGGTTGCATTGACAATCCAACACAATGGGCAGCACTTTGAACACATTTTATAAGTGGTCATAAACTTGTAAATAACTAATGAAAAAATAAAGTTATGATAAAGTTACATAGTAAGGCTGGGGTCACAGTAGCATTTTTCACATGCATTTTTGGAGACCTGCGTTTTCAAAAACGCATGTAAAAAGCGCACCCATAGGCCCCCATGTTAAAAAAACACATGTCCTAATAGCAAAAAAGCATGTGTGACAGTCCCATGCGTTTTTGGTGCTTTTCCAAAAACGCATGCGTTTTTTAATATGAGGCCTTATGGGAAACGCATGCAAAAACGCATGAACAATTAGTACCATTGAAAAACGCATGCGTTTTCCATAGTAGCCCATGTTAAAAAAACGTGTTTTTTTAACATGGGCTCCTATGGGAAACGCATGCGTTTTTGAATGGCACTAAAAGGTACTAATTGTACATGCGTTTTTGCATGCGTTTTCCATAGGGGCCCATGTTATAAAAACGCACCAAAAAATAGTACATGCACTATTTTTGGGTGCAGATTTCAAAACGCAGCCAAAAACGCAGGGAGCCATCAGACACCTTAAAAAACTCATGATGACATGAAAAACGCATGTAAAAAAGCATGCGTTTTTAAAAGGCACTAAAAAAAAGGCATGTCAACTGTGACCACAGCCTTACATAGTAACATAGTTTTTAAGGTTGAAGGAAGACTTTACGTCCATCTAGTTCAACCCATAGCCTAACATGTTGATACAGAGGAAGGCAAAAAAAAAAATGTGGCAACACCAAGCTCCACATTGGGGAAAAAAATTCCTTCCTGACTCCAGATATGGCAATCAGACTAGTTCCCTGGATCAACACCCTATCAAAGGATCTAGTATATATAACTGGTAACATTATAGTTTTCAAGAAAGGCATCCAGGCCCTTCTTAAATGTTAGTAGTGAGTCACTCATTACAACATCACGTGGCAGAGAGTTCCATAGTCTCACTGCTCTTACAGTAAAGAATCCACGTCTGTGATTATGATTAAACCTTCTTTCCTCCAGACATAGAGGATGCCCCCTTGTCCCAGTCTCAGGCCTAAGAGTAAAGAGATCATTAGAAAGTTCTCTGTACTGTCCCTTCATATATTTATACATTATTATAAGATCACCTCTAAGCCTTTGTTTCTCCAAGCTAAATAACCCCAAGTTTAATAACCTGTCTTGATATTGCAGACCCCTTAATCCTCTAATGACTTTTGTCGCTCTTCTCTGGACCCGCTCTAGTTCAGCTATGTCTTTCTTATACACCGGAGACCAGAATTGTACACAGTATTCTAAGTGTGGTCGCACTAGTGACTTGTATAGAGGTAAAATTATGTTCTCCTCATGAGCATCTATGCCTCTTTTAATGCATCCCATTATTTTATTTGCCTTTGCAGCAGCTGCCTGACACTGGCCACTAAATGTGAGTTTGTCATCTACCCATACACCCAGGTCTTTTTCAGTGATAGTTTTGCCCAGTGTTTTACAATTAAGCACATAATTATACATTTTGTTTCCTCTGCCCAAGTGCATGACTTTACATTTATCCCCATTAAAGCTCATTTGCCATTTAGCAGCCCAAGCTTCTAGTTTACATAAATCCTCCTGTAATATAAAATTGTCCTCCTCTGTATTGATTACCCTGCAGAGTTTAGTGTCATCTGCAAATATTGAGATTCTACTCTGTATGCCCCCTACAAGGTCATTAATAAATATATTAAATAGAAACGGGCCCAACACTGACCCTTGTGGTACCCCACTGTTAACTGTGACCCATTCTGAGAGTGTTCCATAAATAACCACCCTTTGTTTCCTATCACTAAGCCAGTTCTTAACCCACTTACACATATTTTCCCCTATCCCCATTGCCCTCATTTTATGTATCAACCTTTTGGGTGGCACCGTATCAAAAGCTTTTGAACAGTCCATATACACCACATCCACTGCATTTCTTTGGTCCTGTCCAGAACTTACTTCTTCATAGAAGCTTATCAGATTAGTTTGACAGGAACGGTCCCTCATAAAACCATGTTGATAATGGGTCATGAGGTTATTTTTCTTCAGATACTCCAGTATAGCATCTCTTAGAAAACCCTCTAGGATTTTACCCACAGTAGAGGTTAAGCTTACTGGCATATAATTTCCAAGTTCAGTTTTGTCCCCTTTTTGAATATTGGCACCACATTTGCTATACGCCAGAATCTTTAAATATTAAAAATAATGGTCTATCTATGACAGTACTTAATTCCTGCAGCACTCTGGGGTGTATCCCATCCGGGCCCGGGGATTTGTCAATTTTATTGATTTTTAGACGATGCCGTACTTCCTCTTGGGTTAAGCAGGTGACATTTAATTGAGAATTTTTGTTATCACTGATCATATTGTCTGTCATGGGATTTTCTTGTGTAAATACTGTTGAAAAAAAGTCATTTAGCATATTGGCTTTTTCCTCATTTTCATCCACCATTTCACCCAGACTATTTTTAAAGGGGCCAACACCATCATTTTTTTAGTTTCTTACTATTTATGTAGTTAAAAAATATTTTGGGATTATTTTTACTTTCTCTGGCAATGAGTCTCTCTGTCTCAATGTTTGCTGCCTTAATTTGCTTTTTACAGATGTTATCTAATTTTCTGTATTTATTTAATGCTTCATCACTACCTACTTTCTTTAATTCCCTAAATGCTTTCTTTTTGTCACTTATTGCACCTCATACCGCTTTATTTAGCCATAGTGGTTTCCTCCTATTTCTAGCATGCTTATTCCTATAGGGTATATATTGTGCACAGGCCCTATGCAGGATGCTAATAAACATCTCCCATTTGCTTTGTGTACTTTTATGTCTCAGGACATCGTCCCAGTTTATTGCACTAAGATCATCTCTCAACCGTTGGAAATTTGCCTTCCTGAAGTTTAGTGTCCTTGTAGCCCCTCTACTACACATCTTAGTAAAGGATATTTGAAAGCTTATTATGTTATGATCACTATTACCCAAGTGACATCCAACCCGTATATTTGATATGCGGTCCGGCCTGTTGGTTAATATTAGGTCCAGCAGTGCCCCCCTTCTTGTTGGGTCCTGAACCAGTTGTGAAAGGTAATTGTCTCTCATAGTTTTCAAAAACTTATTACCTTTGCTGGAACTGCAGGTTTCTGTTCCCCAATGAATTTCAGGGTAGTTGAAGTCCCCTCATAATAATGACTTCTCCCTGAGTCGCTGCTTCATCTATTTGCTTTATGAGGATATTTTCCTCCACTTCCATTATTGTTGGGGACTTATAACAAACCCCTATCAGTAATTTATTATTTTTTCCCCCTCCCCTTATCTCCATCCACAGAGACTACATTTCCATTAGATTCACCTATATTATCACGCAGGATGGGTTTTAAGGATGATTTTACGTATAAACATACACCTCCTCCTCGCTTATTTGTACGGTCATTTCTGAACAGACAATAGCCCTGTAAATTAACAGCCCAGTCATGGCTCTCGTCCAGCCAAGTCTCCGAAATCCCCACCATGTCATAATTATTTTCCAACAAAATCAATTCTAATTCCTCCATTTTGTTGGTGAGACTTCTGGCATTAGTGTACATGCACTTTATGCATCTCTCTTCACCTCTATTCCTTCCTACTATATTAACTGTTCTAACCCCACCCCCCATGCCACCCCCAATTTTATTACTTGTGCCCAGGTTACTATTTACACTATCTTCCCCTCCTATACAATGAATACCCTCCCCCCAATCCCTAGTTTAAACACTCCTAGCCATTTTCTCCCCCAGCACAGCTGCACCCTCCCCATTGAGGTGCAGCCCGTCCCTAGCATAGAACCTGTAGCCAACAGAGAAGTCGGCCCAGTTCTCCAGGAACCCAAACCCCTCCTTCCTACACCAATTCTTGAGCCACGTATTTATCTCCCTAATCTCCCTTTGGTGTGGCACGTGGTACAGGGAGTATTTCAGAGAATACTACCTTGGAGGTCCTTGCCTTAAGCTTGCAGCCTAATTCCCTGAAATCATCTTTAAGGACCTTCCACCTACCTCTAACTTTGCTATTTGTGCCAATGTGCACCATGACCGCTGGGTCCTCACCAGCCCCTCCCAGTAATCTGTCAACCCGATCAGCGATGTGCCGGACTCGGGCGCCAGGTAGGCGCTGTTTGACGATCCCTGTCTTTGTGACAGATTGCCCTATCTATTCCCCTAATAATTGAGTCCCCACAACCATCACCTGTCTGGACTGCCCTACTCTCCTGTTTCCCCCCTTACTGGAGCAGACACTCCTCCGGCTTTCAGAGGTCATGCCCTGCTGCAGGAGTGCTGTACCTGAACTCACACCCCCCTCATCTGCCAACATAGCAAATTTATTGGGGTGTGTCAGATCAGGGCTAGCCTCCCTGGCACCCTTCCCTCTACCCCGCCTTCTAACTGTCACCCAACTAGATACCTCACGGTCCTGCAGCTCCATACTACCATCTTCCCCCACATCTATCCCATTGAGCAGCTGTTCAGTGAGCAGCAGACTCCTTTCCATATTACGTTAAAACCAAGCTCACTATTGTTTTTCTTATGAAATTCTCAACAAGTTTGATGTGTCACATGACCCTCCTCCCACTGAAAAAAATTAAGTTTGATCCAAAACGGCTGACTTCAAAATGGCCACCATGGTCACCACCCATCCGGAAAAGTTTTATTCCTACCATATACTAACAAGCCACAAACAGGAAGTTGGTATCACCAACCATTCCTATTTTATTTAGGTCCATCCATATAAATGGCCCACCATATAGATATATATGTACATAAAGTGAAGAAAAAAAAAAACAGACAGCAATTCCTTTAAACTTTTCAGCTGTGACAAAAGAGACATGTTAAATCAGGGTGTGTCCACTAATTAGCATCACGAGTGTCTACAATCTTGTAAATTGTCACTTCAGTAGGAAGTGAACAACTTTAATACCACCCAATAAGGGTAGCAATCCTTAAAGTCATAATCAACTCTTTAACAAGCCTTTTAATATGATTTAGGATTTGTGCCAGATCAGAACCCCAAACTGCAGACGCTACGTTTTGGGGTGACTGCCCCTCATCAGTGCAGTGTATGGGAATACATATTTCCCAGAGGATCATTGCGGCTATAAGTATCCTTGTCAGTACTCCTTATGCCGGCAGGCAGATTCCTCTCTATAAAGAGAATAGTTATTCCCCCAGACCCTACAATCTTGTAATCAGTCAGTGGGCCTGTATATAGGATACTCACTGTGCTGTTTGGTGACATGATGTGTACCACACTCAACATGGACAAGAGGAAGTAAAGGAAATAGTTGTCTCAGGATATTAGAAAGAAAATTATAGACAAGCATGTTAAAGATAAAGGTTATAAGACCATCTTCAAGCAGCTTGATGTTCATGTGACTACAGTTGCACATATTATTCAGAAATTTAAGATCCATGGGACTGTAGCCAATTTACCCTGGATGTGCCAGGAGGAAAATTGATAACAAATCAAAGAAATGGATAATACGAATGGTAACAAAAGAGCCCAGAAAAACTTCTAAAGAGATTAAAGGTGAACTTCAAGCTCAACGAACATCAGTGTCCGATCACACCATCTTTCGTTGTTTGAGCCAAAGTGTCCATCATGGGAGACGACCAAGGAGGACACCATTGTTGAAAAAAAATCATAAAAAAGCCAGACTGGAATTTGCCAAACTACTACAAAGCTTCTGGGAGAATGTTACCATATCAACCATATAACAACCACAGACATATAAGTCTTAACAGACACTTTTCATACATGTAAGGGAATTAAAGTGACTAGAAAATATACAAATATATATTTTGCTGCAAAAACCTTATACTAGACGGGAGATTGGTGTACCAGCCAAAAAATATGAATTGCTTGTATCATAAGAGTAGCCTGATAACTACATAAGTGATAAGTAATAACAATTAGGCGGCCGTCACATGCTACGATATAGATAACGATATTAGTAACGATGTCGGATTTGCACATCGCCCGAACGATGTGTGAGATCGTTCATCACAACGCTACACCCACAGATATCGCTCAGACGATTCTCCGATGCAGCGATCCAGCGGTCGAATGAGCGATCCACTTATCATCTGTGCACATCGTTAGCAAACAGTCACACAGAAACCTCGTAAACGATGTTGGGGTAAATGTGGGCGTATTTGAAGTTAAATTGGAGCACATAGGCGTGCTACATGGTTTACAAGCCGCGCCCCTCACTACATCATTGGTGGCCAGTACTGCGTCCTCATTGGTCAGATGTCCTTGGAAACATGGCGGCCTCATCTTCTGAATGTCCTGTGATGTGCATCGCAATGTACATGTGTAAACACGGTGTGCTATACAAAAAAACTTACGTTACTACTGAAACGTAGAAACCGCTATCCCCCTTGTGCGCCGTACAAATCCGAACACTTATGCCGGTGGGGGTGGTGGCCCCAATAATCTAACCGATCACAATGATCGATTAAGATCATGAGCTCCGCCATCCCCCACGTGGCAGCGCAGTGTCTGCCGGCCATGACTGAGCTGCAATGTGCATGGGAGGAGCTAGCACCTTGCAGGCGGAATGAAAATGAAACCAACTTCATTCCGTCAGGAACACCCCTTGCGTGACGTTACAAAACTTAAATGCGCCCTACGCGGCGTAACACGGCAATAACCACTTCTGTGTCACCTACGGGACAATATCCCATGGGCATGACGTAACGCCGCGTTGTGTGCGCCGCGTATGGCAAGATTGTTTGGGTGTATGGGAAGGTGAACACTATAGCAGGCTCATGTACCACGCAGGTTATTTTATCAGGTTGGCGCACTTGTGGGTGCACGGAAATTTGTACATGATAATGTGTGATCGTGCAGCCGACGCCTATGTGTGGTGCTGAAGACAGCTCTTCCAAAATGGCGCCCTGTGAAGAGAGCCAATGGGAACGCATGAGCTTCCACCAATGAGAGCTGATGGAGAGCCAGCCAATCCGAACGCATAAAGGTTAACAAATCAACTGAGGAGGCGAGACACAGAGAAATTCCTGCCACGCCTACATGCTAGATTTCGGCATCACTCAGTTCCCAACGTGTAGACGATATCGGTTGTTTAGACTCGTCGATTCTGTTTATCTAATGACTCGACATCGTGTGATATGAGGTCCGGAGCTCATATCTCGATCTTACGATCTGATCATTTCTCGTTGGTCGTGTCTTGCCGTCACACGCACAGACATCGTTTGAGCGATGTTTAATCTGGCGCGTTCAAGCGATATCTTACCATATATCGTAGCGTGTGACGGCCGCCTTAGACATAACCCAAGACAGTATAATAGACTATATGTTCTTAAAGACATAATCTGAACTGTAAGATAGACTGTATGGTTTAAAGACATGTATTGTTAAATATATTACACAATGGTGAGTAGTGTCCCACAGATGTATACACAAATTAATCCAATAAAAAAGATAATAATACCAAAAGTGCAGAATATCCCATAACGGGAAATGTTATTCCTTATGCAATCAGCAAAACATGTAAATTGATATTTAAATGGAGATAAAGAAATGTACTTCCCTTGCTGAGGGTTTATAAGAGTGGCACCCTTCTCTTCTTCTTTTGCAAACAGCTCAAGGTCTCTCATATTCGTAGGGTGCACTCTCCTAACAGCAATTTTAAGATTTTTCCAAAAGTGTTCAATGGGATTTAGATAGGGTCTCATTCATGGTCACTTTATAACCCTCCAGAGCCTTGTTCCATCCATTTCTGGGTGCTTCTTGAAGTATGTTTGGGTTCATTGTCTTGCTGGAAGACCCATGACCTACGATGCAAATTCAGTTTCTGATGCTGGGCAAAACATTGCAAGCCAAAATGCTTTGGTATTCTTCAGATTTCATGATACCTTACACACAGTCAAGGCACCAGTGCCACAGGCAGAAAATCAACCCCAAAAAATCTTCAAACCTTGACCATACTTGACTGTAGATACTGTGTTCTTTTATTTTTAGGCGTCATTCCATTCTTGGTTAACAATAGCATTAAAGGTTTTACCAAAAAGCTGCAGCTTGGTCTCATCTGTCCACAAGACGTTTTCCCATAATGATTTTAGCCTACTCATGCACATTTTGGAAAACTGTGTATGGAACCCCAGAGCAGTCTTCCCTCAGAAATCCATGTTACTGTTCGGGTTCCAGTAGGGAAGATTCCAAAGGAAGCAAAATGGTGATTAAAGAATCATACTTACCGAGGTTTGCGCGTGTGTATGGCAACCAACATGCCATCATATGTGTATAAAAATAAATAAATAATTGAAAAAAAAATTATTGAGGTCCCCCATATATTGATACTTAGCACAGATAAAGAACATGACTAGGGATTGGTATTTTCACTCTTGGTCTTTGGATCCCCCAGCCTAAGAATAGCAGCCCGTAGCCACCCCAGAGTTTGACACATTCATTAGAGGCACCAAATCGTGGTGCTTATCTGTCTCTTCCTGATTACCTTGGTGCGGTGGCAAAAAGGGGTTAAAGACAGCTGAGATTTGACAGCTGACATCAAGCCCTGGATTGGTTATGTACAGGTGTCTATGAGACCCCCATATTATCAATCCTGTAAATAACTAGTTAAAAACTCAAACACAGAAAAAAATCCTTTATTTTAAATAAAACACATGGACACCCTCTTTTACCCTTTTATTAACCCCAAACACAGCCATCTCCCAGGGTAATCTACAACACAAGGCACAAGCTCCTTTGAAGCTCTCTGGCTCTGTGACTCTGTGCCATTAGTGTGAGAGCTGCGCTTGGAGTGAGCAGTCACTTTAATGCCACCACTAACCATGATGTAGCAGAGCCAGAAGCTACATCATGCTGTGGATTACCATCTGAAGAGAGTATGTTTGCATTTAATAAATTGGTAAAAGAGGGTGCTAGTGTGGACCCTTCACTTTTCACCATCACCTGCCCAGCTATTTGTTGCATCTTCTTAATACTGCCACAATCACTGAATTTCCTGGGCTTCATATGTCTGGCCGGGACTTCTGGCTCTGATGAGGCATGTTTTTGCGGTTTTACTAATGTGTATGTTAGGTCATGGTGCATGTTTTGAGACTGTTATGCATTGACCTTATGCACTTATCAGAGCTAGAAGTCCTTGTCTAGCATAAAAAAGCCTGAAGATTTAGAGTGAATGCTGGTGATAAGTAGGTGAAATGATGAATGAGTGTGTGTCAATGAGGAGCGTTGGTACCTGGACGTTGAATAGTAAGGTAAGTGTTTTTATATTTTATTCATAGAGAATAATTTTCTGTGAATCAAATTTCACAGCAAAATAAAATTGTGCCTGAACCACTTATTGGTCATGGATGCTTTAGTATTTTTTAGCATACTTTATTTATTGTAGACAATGCAGAAAATGGAGGTTTACATATTCCAGATCAGCATGCGACAATTCTCTTGGCCTATTTCTACATTGCTTAACAGACATGTTTCTAGCTCAGGCAATTTCTTTAATACGATTTGACATATGACTAAAGCTAGGACTGGTTACTTACATTTGACATTTTCATGTCACCAGGTGAGTAATCATCTTCTCATAAAGATAGGTCATGTGAGCTAAATCTAAGGAGGTTGACAACTATTAAGAAAACTGATATAAGTTCTGCTGTATGGATTATTGTTAGTAAATCGGAGAAAATGTCTACTTGGTTTCATCTTTATTGTTTCATTAATTAATCAGAATGATTCATCTTGAAGAATACAAAATAAAGCAACAATGACACACTCTAAATAGCTAGTTGACACTTGCTTGTTCATGCAACAGCTTTTCATCCTTATGCTGCCACGCTGGGTTCGGTAAAGCATGTTCTAAATGAGTAGAGTGGAGTAAGCCACACATTCTTGGCTGGAGTTCATCACTTTTAAGAACAGAAGGGGGAAAAAAGATTGTTGGTATAATCTTCTCCCCCTATGAGTAGGTTTACTACACCCAAGTTAAGGCAATAAATTGCCACAAGTCCTGTTTACAAATGACACTGTGCAGCCAATAGCAATGGGTGTGAACAGGTGCTAGCTGAAAACACAATATAATTACTAAAATACATTGTGTTTTCAGATAGGCCCTTTTCACACCTATTATAGGTGCTGGTCACTATTTGACAGAGATACTGTCACGGGTGGCACGGATGACAGGGTAGAGGCCACGCGCAGACGGTCCCAGCGTTTGGCCAATCAGCCATAATGTTTGAGGACGGTCCGTCTTTCAGGGGCATTTACCTTCTGTGTAGATAGAGAGAAGGTATGATAAGATCTCCCTATCATGGGGAGACGGCTGGGAAGGTCTTGTGCTCGGTCTGGTTTCTACACCAGTATTCTGGGTCACTAGGACCCAGCAGGTTCTTCCCACCTTTATAAGGAGTTTCATTGCCCTCCCTCGGTGCAGGTGATATTTCCTTGGACACTCATTATCCTTGCTCCAGCAGAAGCTGAGGTTGTGGAGGTTGCTGTGCTCTGCTGCAAGATAAGTGTTTTCTTTCCCCATTGTCTGTTTTTCCTTGTGTTGGTCTTTAGTTGTTAGTGGAGGGGTCTAGTGAACCTCTCCATCTGATCCTTAGATAAGGTAGTGCTAGGATCAGAGAGGGACGAGGTTCGTGGTCGGCGACAGTTGAGGAGACTGTATAGGGACGTTAGGGCAGACAGGGTCAGCCCCAGTAAGACTAGGGGTCACCCTCTCCCTCTTGTGCCCATAGCTTTAGGGACTCCTTATTCCCCCCCCCCCGTCGTTGTCCTACGCTGAGTGTCTCTCCCGCTCCCAGCGTGACAGATACATCTTGTTGTGGTTATTGGGCTCACATAGATTGGCCAATACATAAGATAAGTATCTAATTTTTTCAAATATAATCCTATAGCTGTAGTGCAGTACCATAATTCCTATATTCAGTGTTTGCATAGTTTGTCTTTTTATAATTTTTGTAATTAAATTGTGTTTTCAGCTAGCACCTGTTCACACCAATTGGAGGTGATGGTCAGTCTTTTTAGATGATTATTTGGATAGATTATTAGAGTGTTTCAGTGGCATTTGCCTCCCTATCAGTTGACCCTGGGGAACCTAGGCAAATTGTTATACTGGTATACTTTGAGACTTGGTGTTGATTTGTTAGCACCCCTTCATTTGTTGATTCAGGTTCTACCTTTAATTAAATTCATCATGACTTTGGTGTACATTATGGTTTTGATTTCTCTTCTCTCAACTTAACTTTTCAAGTTACTGCTGTTGATAACTCTCTTCTTTCATAAAGTCATGTTACTATATTACTTTGAAGGTCGAGCTAGTATGTATGAAGGTAGAAGTATTATTTAATTTATGGCTGTATCATCTCTACCTGCAAAGGTAGTGCTAGGCCTGCTATGGTTATTTCAATATGGTTCTCTCTCGAGATCCTTGGTTCTTGTAATTTGTCTCCCTGGATATAGGAATATTAATGCAGATGTTTTATCTCACAGCATTTTCCCAGAATTGAGGGACAAAAAGTTGATCCTGTAGACTGTGAGCCCTCGTGGACAGGGTCCTCTCCTGTAATGTATCAGCAAGCCTTGACTGTTCATATGTACTGTACCTGTTCTTGTAACCCCCACTTCTTATGTAAAGCGCCATGGAACCAATGGCGCTATATAAATAAATAATAATAATAACAATATAACAATAATCTTCCTAAAGAAACACATAGTTTTGTTTTAGAAGGATAACCAGAAATTTCTGCCATGTAAAGACATCAATCATCTGGGTTTAAACTCTTGGGCCTGAGCATTGTGGTCAGTTTATCTGTCCACTGAGCCACAGCAGGTACACCTTTTTTCTGGGTGTTTATTATCTGTTATCCTTGCTTTAGAATAATAGGTTTACAGGTTTCTTCATTTACTCATTTGTCTGTCCAGTCACCTTTCGGGTGTGGCTATAAATACCTTCCCCTTGCTGGTATTTCCTGCTGGTGATTTTCTTATTTAGGTGTCCAGACATACTGCCGCCATTTAAGTTGGACAGTGAAAGACCAGCTAGGATTTTATCTTTCTGATATTTATGCTTTCCACCCGACACCTATCTTCTGTTTCCTGTTAGGTGATAGGCAGTATATCTTCTAGCAGTAAGTACTTTATACTTTCATGTGGTATTTTGTGTGTTGTTTTTACTCACTCTGGGAACCTTTCTATCTCAGAACTCTTTTGTTTCTGTAGGTTCTGTAGGACTCATTAACTAAAAACAAGGAAACAAAAGTACAATAGGGTCTTATCTGTGAAAAATATTACAAGTTTACTAAAGTTACTGCTCAAGTTAAATAAAATACTAACCTATGGTTTAACAATCATATACAAAGCCAGAGGGAAATGTCTCCCTACCCAGCATGGCCTTTAGCAAAACTCCAAACAAAAACACATTAGCAAAAAGGAGACAAAAGTAGTTTTTTTCTGCTTATAAAGGGAGAAATTTTATTGCAAAAAGTGTCACCTAGTTAAAAATGGTGCAATTTGCAGACACGATGCAGTGGATACAAATTTCACACATAAATTCATAGCAGAACACTAAGTACATTGGTATTGCACATATTCCCACACATATAGAGGTGCTATCCAGCATAGATAAGTATCAAGGCACACTAATAGTCAGTACATACATGGTCAAAGTATTATTCAAAATGGATATATATCACAATATAATCATAACCAGTACATACATGGTAATCAAGAAAAATTAAACATGGTGCAATTTGAAGACAAGATGCAGTGGATACAAATGGCACACATACGTTCTCAGCAGCACTCTAAGTACATTGGTATTGCACATATTCTCACACTTATAGAGGTGCTACCCAACATAGAAAAGTATCAAGACACATTAATAGTCAGTACATACATGGTCAAAATATTATCCAAAACGGACATATATCACAATATAATCATAACCAGTATATACATGGTAATCAAGCATAAATATGATAGCACAGCAGTACTTTCAGAACATGTCATACCAAAGTGTGCAGAGTACAAGTGTTGGCTGTTCCAGGGGCGGGGAAACCCTTCTAGTGCAAAACCCCATGTATATTTTGCATTTTCAGTGGTTTGGATCCATCACGGGAGTCTCCCTGATGAAGCTAAACCACTGAAAAATGTGAAACGTACTTGGGGATTTGCACTAGAAGGGTTCCCCCTCCTCTGGAACAGCCAACACTTGTACCCTACACACTTTGTGTGCCATTTGTATCCACTGCATCTTGTCTGCAAATTGCACCATTTTTAACTAGGTGACACTTTTTGCAATACATTTTCTCAATTTATAAACATAAAACCCCTCCTTTTGCCTCCTTTTTGCTAAAGTTACTGCTCACCTGGCTTGGTTGTGCAACCCACAAACAGTATATGCACGAAATATAGTTGCCACATCATCCACACTCCCCATTATCTCAGTAGTGGATCCAAATGGACAGTGCTACTTGATCCGCACAAACCGTATATAGAAATCACGACTCCAGTCAATTACAGGATCATGGTGCCATTATTCAAAGCGTTTCAGAGATTTTCCTTGCTCCTTCATCAGGAAACCATTGGTTGATGGTTACTTTCCTGATGAAGGAGCAAGGGAAAGCTCTGAAACGTGTTGAATAATGGCACCATGATCCTGTAATTGATTGTCGTGCTTTCTATATACGATTTGCGCAGATCAAGTAGCACTGTCTGGTAGGACTCAGTGGCTGTTCGGGCAGCATAGGCCTGAATTCCCATTGCTCAGTCTGATGTTGAACTATTCCAGCCAAGGAAGGTACTACCAGTGATTGCAAGGTCTGAATCTCTAATCTATACAGCAAATAACTGGATGAGTTGCAGTATTTCAATGCAGTCTGTGTTCCAAGGCTAAGCCCTATTTTTAGGTTCCAAAGTGTTTACTTTCGCCTAATAAAGTTTCCTCATTAGCCAGTACTCACTTGACCATGGACTTTGTCACTGATCTGCTACCTTAGAGGATAAAATTACTCCTTAATTGATTAAAACAAGGAAGGAGGTAGAAGGGGATCTTTTGCTAGCCAGGGATCAGTCTGAAATAGGTGCCAACCACAGACATAAGAAATCTATTTTCTTTAGGATGCGGGAGTCTCTGTGGTTGTCCTAAAAAACAGGAAGTCAAAAGCTGAGAGAGTTTGCTACAGAGTCGCAGGCTGAGAGGGTTTGCTACATCTTTAACATGTAGTACTATGCAAGACAAGTTTTTTACCTTTTTAGATTCATCCAGCTGTGTTCCTATTTCAGCTGTGAGTCTATTTACATTTTTAGAGGTTGTAGGACTTATCAGAACTTTACTTAAGTCCAGTTGTGATATACAGTGCCTACAAGTAGTCTTCAACCCCCTGCAGATTTAGCTGGTTGACACATGCGGAATTAACTTGGCATTGTGACATTTGGACTGTAGATCAGCCTGGAAGCGGGAAATGCACTGCAGCCAAAAAGATTTTTAAAATTTTTTTTTTTAACCTGCCTAGCGGTAGTCCCGAGTGTGACTCGGGGTTAACTTTTACTACCAGAAGCTGTTACCCCGAGTCACACTCGGGTTTACCCGCGGCTGGTGCTGTCAGAGCAGCACCGCCGCCACTGCTCCCTACTGTAAGCTGCCCCTCCTCCCGCTGCTGAGGACCGGCGGGGAGCACCGCCGCCCGCCCCTGCTCCCCGTGCTGTGCCGGCGGGGGAGCACCGCCACCCGCTCCTGCTCCCGGTGCTGCGGAGGCGGGGAGCAACGCCGCCCGCCCCTGCTCCCCGTGCTGTGCCGGCGGGGGAGCACCGCCACCCGCTCCTGCTCCCGGTGCTGTGGAGGCGGGGAGCACCGCCGCCCGCCCCTGCTCCCCGTGCTGTGCCGGCGGGGGAGCACTGCCACCCGCTCCTGCTCCCGGTGCTGTGGAGGCGGGGAGCACCGCCGCCCGCCCCTGCTCCCCGTGCTGTGCCGGCGGTGGAGCACCGCCACCCGCTCCTGCTCCCGATGCTGTGGAGGCGGGGAGCACCGCCGCCCGCCCCTGCTCTCCGTGCTGTGCCGGCGGGGGAGCACCGCCACCCGCTCCTGCTCCGGTGCTGTGGAGGTGGGGAGCACCGCCGTCCGCCCCTGCTCCCCGTGCTGTGCCGGCGGGGGAGCACCGCCATCCGCTCCTGCTCCCGGTGCTGTGGAGGCGGGGAGCACCGCCGCCCGCCCCTGCTCCCCGTGCTGTGCCGGCGGGGGAGCACCGCCACCCGCTCCTGCTCCCAGTGCTGCGGAGGCGGGGAGCACCGCCGCCCGCCCCTGCTCCCCGTGCTGTGCCGGCGGGGGAGCACCGCCACCCGCTCCTGCTCCCGGTGCTGTGGAGGCGGGGAGCACCGCCACCCTCTCCTGCTCCCGTTGCAGTCGGCGGGGAGCACCGCTGCCTGCCCCTGCTCCTGCTGCTGAGGACCGGGGTGCTGTCAGAGCCGGGGGGAGGGGGCTGGGGCATCGGGTCTTACCTGCCAGTTGCCGCCGGCGCCGTGTGAGTGATATGGCACCGCCCCCTTCTCCAGAGCTAGGGCTAGGGTTAGGGCTAGGGTTAGGGCTAGGCTTAGGGTTAGGGCTAGGGTTAGGGCTATTATTATGGTGCTGTCACACAGCCCGATCTGGCCAGCGATGTCGGAAGCGATGCGCGGGTGCCCTCTCGCTTCCGACATCGCTGGCCAGCTGTCACACAGCATCGCTGCGGCCGGCGACACCGCAGCGATGCGGGCGGTGACATCGCCCGCTGGGCTGGGCTCAGCCCAGCGAGCGATCCGCAGCAACGCTGCGGCATAGGCTGGATCGCCGCCAACATCGCTCTGGCGATGTCACACGGCGCGATCCAGCCTTATCGCAGGTCGCCGGTTGACAGGTTCCTCCCGTAAACCTGTCAACCTGCGACCGCTCGTTTACACAGCGCGACGTCGCTAGGTGTGACAGCATCATTAGGGTAAGGGGGCGATATTGCTGCCCATTCATGTGGAGACGTGGGGGCGTGGCCTATTGCCGGCGTCATCGCCCCTACGTCGCCACATGTAAAGGGGCGATGTTGCCGGTCCCGGCCGGTCGCCTGGTTTCACAGCAGTGCTGTGAAACCTGGTGACCATCATGGGGCGATGTGCACACCGGTAACCGGGCGGCAGTAACCTGTCAGGCGATGGGAGCCATAGGCTCCCATTGTCCTGCATCGCCGCCGGGGTTGTCGCCCTAGAGGTTGCCGACACGGGGCTGGAGGAGTCGCCCCGTCTAAACGGGGGACGGCGCTGGTGGCAGGAGCGGCGAGAGCATGCACGCCCCCGCCATTCACCGCTGACATCTCCAGCCCCGTTGCCCCATGTGACGGGGCCGTTAGGGCTAGGGTGTTAGGGTAGAGCCTGGGCTGCAGACGAGAAGAGGGGCGGGAACACCCAAGGAAAGCTGGATGCTTCCCTCAGTTACCCTCCCCTCCTCTGTCACAGGGACATCCAGCGATGTCCCCGCTGCGATCGCCGGTGAGAGCTCCTTCGAATGCCTCATATGACTTCCTGGTTCCGTCTCTGTGAGCCGCAGCGGCTCATTGGAGGCGGAACTGGGTGGGAAAAAAAAAAAAGTATAACATTTCGGGCAATAAAAGAAATTTGTTATGAAAGAAAATGGTACCGCATTTAGGCTGCTTTCACATCAGCGGTTTTTGTAAATCGCGGCAGATGCGGTGAAAAAAACGAATCTGCCGCGATTACCGCATTACCGCGACACCTGCGGCACAGTTGCCGCAAGCCCCATGGAATGTCTATGGGGGCTTGCGGCAGATGCGGCAAGTGCGGTATCGGCACTTGCAGCAGGTGCGGCTGCAAAAAAACCGCGGCTGACCGCGTTTTTTTTTTCGCGGCCGCACCTGTTGCAAGTGCCGATACCGCACTTGCCGCATCTGCCCCACCCTTACCGCAAGCCCCATAGACATTGCATGGGGCTTGCCGCAACTGTGTCGCGGTTATGCGGTAATCGCGGCAGATTGGTTATTTTCACCGCATCTGCCGCGATTTACAAAAAAACTCTAGTGTGAAAGTACCCTTAGTACAAAAATCCTGACATAATCATACCGCCAGGTATAAGATTATTGATTATTGAATAAAATTTTATTATTTATTTAATTATAATTCATGATTTTATGTTTCGAACTTTATCACATCTGAGAGGTCTACTAGAGTCTTCTTTGATCAGGTAATTACTAAGAATTGCAGGCCGACAGTACATAACACCAAATTTCCATGCCAAAAAATGGTAACGCTTTAAGCACAAAATTCCAGACAAAATCATACCGCCAGGGAGGTTAAAGCGTTAAAAGTTAATTCAGAGGGTCATTTATTATTCAACCCCTCAAACCACCAGCATTCTGTTTGGTCCCCCTAAAGTATTAAGAAGTAGTTCAGGCACAAAGAACAATGAGCTTCACATGTGTGGATTAAATATCTCTTTTGCCAGCCTTTTCTGACTATTTAAGACCCTCCCCAAACTTGTGAACAGCACTCATACATGGTCAACATGGGAAAGACAAAGGAGCATTCCAAGGCCATCAGAGACAAGATCGTGGAGGGTCACAAGGCTGGCAAGGGGTACAAAGCCCTTTCCAAGGAGTTGGGCCTACCTGTCTCCACTGTTGGGAGCATCATCCGGAAGTGGAAGGCTTATGGAACTACTGTTAGCCTTCCACGGCCTGGACAGCCTTTGAAAGTTTTCTCCCGTGCCGAGGCCAGGCTTGTCCGAAGAGTCAAGGCTAACCCAAGGACAACAAGGAAGGAGCTCCGGGAAGATCTCATGGCAGTGGGGACATTGGTTTCAGTCAATACCATAAGTAACGTACTCCACCGCAATGGTCTCCGTTCCAGACGAGCCCATAAGGTACCTTTACTTTCAAAGCATCATGTCAAGGCTCGTCTACAGTTTGCTCATGATCACTTGGAGGACTCTGAGACAGACTGGTTCAAGGTTCTATGGTCTGATGAGACCAAGATCGAGATCTTTTGTGCCAACCACACACGTGACGTTTGGAGACTGGATGGCACTGCAAACGACCCCAAGAATACCATCCCTACAGTCAAGCATGGTGGTGGCAGCATCATGCTGTGGGGCTGTTTCTCAGCCAAGGAGCCTGGCCATCTGGTCCGCATCCATGGTAAGATGGATAGCACAGCCTACCTGGAGATTTTGGCCAAGAACCCCCGCTCCTCAATCAAGGATCTTAAGATGGGTCGTAATTTCATCTTCCAACAAGACAACAACCCAAAGCACACAGCCAAGAAAACCAAGGCCTGGTTCAAGAGGGAAAAAATCAAGGTGATGGAGTGGCCTAGTCAGTCTCCTGACCTTAACCCAATTGAAAACTTGTGGAAGGAGCTCAAGATTAAAGTCCACATGAGATCCAAAGAACCTAGATAACTTGGAGAAGATCTGCATGGAGGAGTGGGCCAAGATGACTCCAGAGACCTGTGCCGGCCTGATCAGGTCTTATAAAGACGATTATTAGCTGTAATTGCAAACAAGGGTTATTTCACAAAATATTAAACCTAGGGGTTGAATAATAATTGACCCACACTTTTATGTTTAAAATTTATTAAAATTCAACTGAGCAACATAACTTTTTGGTTTGTAAGATTTATGCTTCTGTTAATAAATCCTACTCTCTTTGCAGTTTGAAGGCTCTAACTTATTTGCATCTTATCAAACCACCTAAATCTGCGGGGGGTTGAATACTACTTGTAGGCACTGTATGTCTTTTTTAAGCTTTTTAACCCGTTTACGACTAATGACGAGTATACTCGTCATGAAAGATGTCAGTTCCCGCATCATGACGAGTATACTCGTCATGGCTTTGAACTGTCACTGCTTCTAAACGGACAGTGACAGTTCAATTCTAAAAGCTGTCAGTGACAGCCAAGGGTTAGGGGAAGAGGTGTGGGGACCCTTGTTAACCCCCCCTGCCCAGGACCCCTCCGATCGGCAGTGTAAAACTGAAACTGCCGATCGAAGCGATTCAGAGAGATTTACCCCTCCAGGTCTGATTGGAGCTCTCCAATCAGATCTAGAGGGGCCGATCGGCAGGTGCCCTCCCCCTACTCAGCCCCCTCCCGCTCCAGGACACATGCGACCCCCCCTGGATCATATTTATCTGCCGGCGGGCTGCACACCCGCCGCACCCGCTAGCCATCACCTAAGGCTCCAGCCCCTGCTCCATCCAGCCCCCTCCCCATGTCCTGTCCCGCCCCCCTGTGTCCAGCCCCCCCTGTGTCCGGCCCCCCCCGTGTCCGGCCTGCACCCCCCATACCCGTCCCGCCGTCCACCCGCCCTCCTCCTTCTCTCCTCCAGGCTGCTTTCTTTTATGCTGGCGGGCTCATGCGCCCGCCGGTCCAGGTGCAGGGCCCCCTCCCCCTGCTCGTACTCCCCCTCCCCCAGCTGGTACCCCATCCAACCCCCTGCCCCCCCCCCAAGCCCCGCTCACCTATTCCGGCGGGCTGCACGAGCTCGTCGGCCTCCGCTCCTCCTCTGCAGTCTCCGGTGTGGCCCCTCCTTTTCTCAGGGGCTTCTCCTCCTCATCCATCGGTGGGTAAGTATGAATGAATGAATAGATGGATGGGTGGATGGATGGATGGCTGGGTGGATGGATGGGTGCGTGGATGTGCGTGCTTGGATGTGCGTGCGTGGATGTGTACGTGCGTGGATGTGTTTGGTTGTGCGTGTGTGGATGTCAGCGTGCGTGCGTGGATGTGTGCGTGTGTGGATGTCAGCGTGCGTGGATGTCAGCGTGCGTGGATGTGCACACGTGGATGTGCGTACGTGGATGTGTGAGTACGTGGATGTGTGCGTGGATGTGCTTGGATGTGGATGTGTGCGTGGATGTGTGCGTGGATGTGTGTGTGGATGTGCGTGGATGTCAGCATGCGTGCGTGGATGTCAGCGTGCGTGAATGTCAGCGTGCGTGGATGTATGTGCGTGCGTGGATGTCAGTATGCGTGGATGTGTGCGTGTGTGGATGTGCATGCTTGGATGTGCGTGCGTGGATGTGCGTGCGTGGATGTGCGCGTACGTGGATGTGTGCGTGCGTGGATGTGCATGTGTGGATGTGCGTGCTTGGATGTGCGTGCTTGGATGTGCGTGCTTGGATGTGCGTGCGTGGTTGTGTGCGTGCGTGGATGATGGGTGCATAGGTGGATGGATGGGTGCAACAAGGGATCAAGTGTCCTCTTGTTATAGTCTCTGGGATCATAGTCATGGTGATCATTGTCATACAGTGCACCATAACTCTGACCCCCGAGACTGTAGGAAGAGGACACTTGATCCCTTGCTGCAGTCTCTGGATTGAGCAGAGGCGATCGAGCGTCGTGGGAACTTCGTTGTGGACTACGTCGGAGGCGATTGAGCGTCGTGGGACCTTCGTTGTGGACTACATCGGATCTTTAATAAAGATGGAGTCTGAATTTTGTTTGTGTTTTTTTTTCAAATAAAAAGATTTTTCTATGTGTGTATTTTCTGACTATTTACCAGAGATTCCTAATGGCGGGTCTAACATTGGCCCTATATTATGAATCTCGGGCTTAGTGCCAGCTGCCAATAAAAAGCTGGCATTAACCCCTTTATTACCCAGTTTGCCACCGGCACCAGGGCAACTGGAAGAGTCTGGGTACAGCGCCAGAAAATGGCGCTTCAATGAATGCGCCATTTACTGGAGTGGCTGTGGGCTGCAATTCGCAGCATGGGAGGCCCAGAACGCTTGGGCCTCCCCATGCTGCGGATTCCAGCCCCCAGCTGCTTAGTTGTACCTGGCTGGACCAAAAATATGGCGGAGCCCCACGTCATTTTTTTTTTCTAGAATTAGTTCTAGAAAAAAAAAAGGCTTTGCTGTATTTCTGGTTGCCAGCCAGGTACAACGAGGCAGCTGGGGGTTAGTGGCAATCCGTAGCTGCCAAGTTGTACCTGGCTGGACTAAAAATATGGCGGAGCCCCACGCCATTGTTTTCTAGAATTAGCCCTAGAAAAAAAAAATGGGCTTCGCTGTATTTTTGGTTGCCAGCCAGGTACAATGAGGCAGCTGGGGGTTGCTGGCAGTCCGTAGCTGCCAAGTTGTACCTGGCTGGACCAAAAATATGGCGGAGCCCCACGCCATTTTTTTTCTAGAAGTAGTCCTAGAAAAAGAATAAAAATGGGCTTCGCTGTATTTAGATGCATAGTGAACACTTTGAACCCCATGTGCTTCACAAATTGATCCGTAAAAATGAAAAAAGAAAATTTGTGTGAAAAAAAAGTACTTTTTCCTTCTTACGGATCGATTTGTGAAGCACCTGGGGGTTCAAAGTGCTCACTATGCATATAGATGCATTCCTTGGGGGGGTCATTCCATGTCAAGTGAACCAATGATTATTACCTCTATATTTTTAATTCTTTTGAGATTTTGTTATTTGATAATAGCATGTCAGACAATGCAAAATGTGAAGAGAAAATTTTTTTAAAAAATTTATTTTTTTTTAAATGATTTTCAAAGTTCGGAAAAAGTGTGAATTTCGCTGTTGCCTTCCTTTACGTTTCTCCTCATAACTCAGGCTAGGAATAAGATAGAGAGACAAAATAAACACCATTCTACTCAGAACTATACAGGCTTTCACCAGATATGTCACAAGAGGATCTTTGTTAATATTTTAGCCATGTGATCGCAAGCGCAAAACTTTAAAACGTATTTCCGAAAAATCAGCGCGCTTTAAATATTTCAAAAACTGCCCATGTGTCTGCTTTGCTCTTAGCCACATCTGTACCAAATTTCAAGTTGGGATCGCAATGGGATCATATTTTAACATATTTTACTATTAACAGGGTCAATGGGTCATTCCATATCAAGTGATCTAAATATGAATATTTTTTTTTACCTGACGTCTTTAGATTTTTTTTTTTTTTTTCCTTTATGAAGTACTACTTTAGTTAATTACAAATTAAAAGTTTGGAATTTTTTTCTTCATCAGTTAATTTTTTACAGATTTTTAAAGTTTAAAAAAAGGGTGAATTTTGGCCTGGTATGACTTTACATTTTTTTATCTCGGGCTAGAAATAAGATAGAGAAACAAAATAAACACCATTCTACTCAGAACTGTCCAGGCTTTCACCAGATATGTCACAAGAGTATATTTGTTAATTTTAATTTTTTACCCATGCGAATGCAAACGCAACATTTTGAAACGCATTTCCAAAAAAACGTTTTAATAAAAATTTTCCAAAACTGCCCATGTGTCTTTTATGCTCTTAGCCACATCTGTACCAAATTTCAAGTTGGGATCGTGATGGGATCATATTTTAAAATATTTAACTATGGTTAATCTCATTTTTATTACATTTTGAAAAAACATATGAAAGACATACATTCAATCTTTTAACAAAATCTTGAGACATATAAAATATACAAAAAGAGAATTCACAAAGTTATTAGTAACTTTAAGATAAGCTGCAAATTTACTTTTGCGCTTATCTCTGGTGCAATATATACTACAATCTAAATATAATTCCAAACACTCAAGTATACAACCTTTCTCAGGGTTTTGAGATGTTCTGATGTCAAGGGGACAAGCACCCCCAGCAGAAGGATTTTTATCACTTGGCCCCTTCTAACAGGTTGACCACGTAAGTGGGTCATTACCCGTTGAGGGTATCGACTGGTGTACCGGAAAGGGAAGGCCGAAATATTAATGATCTACTCACAGCTCAGAGTTCCCGATACCTGTCTAATGTTCACTAGAATTCTGAAGGTATAGGTATAGAAAGGAAATACCTAGACTGAATGTATCAGATGGGAAGAAAAGAGAGATAGAAAAGAAGAGAGAGAGAAGAGAAACAAAAACCATTAGAAAAAGTTATACTGGGAAAGAAAAGCCACGTAAGAAAAAAAGAAAAAAAGGAGGGGGGGGGGACGGGTGAGGTATGGGAAGGAGAAAGGGTACTCATCCCACTGGCTCCCCATCAGCCAGAGGTCGAGCCATATTATCTGTGCTGGAAAAGATACTCCTAAATTCTGCAGAGTCGTGAAAAAGAATCCATTCAACCCAAATCCCTAAGAATTTGTTCCGAGATCCCGACGCATCAGCTGCGAGCTCCTCCATTCGATATATGTCCATCAATTCTTTGAACCAATCAAGTAGAGATGGAGCCCGGCTTGATTTCCAGAACCTCGGGATCACAGCACGAGCAGCCGAGATGCAAAAGCGGAGAATATCCCTCTTCTGTAGCCCAATAGGGCCTGGAAAAATGGATAACATTGACGATTCTGGGCAGCATTCGGCTTGTTTACCTGTTATCCGGGCGTATGCATTGAAAACCTCAGACCAGAACCGCCGGATTTTCCCACAACTCCACCAAATGTGTATCATTGTACCCTTCTCTTCCCCACAGCGCCAGCAGGTATCAGGGGTTCCAGGGAACATGTTCCGGAGTGTCGTCGGGCACAAGTACCATCTAGTGAGCAGCTTATAGCTTCTTTCTTGTGCAGAACAAGCGCTAGCTAGTGAGTGAGTAAATATAAAGCATTTCTGCCAATTAGCTTCTGAAATGCTACACCCCAATTCCCTCTCCCAAGCACGTTGGAAGTAAAGGGTGCCCTGCTCTCTCATGGACCCTAAGGCCTGGTATAGAACTGATATTTTGCGCCTTGGTGGAGCCTCCAGTTGGAATAACCTCTCCAATACGTTGGGCGTCAATCTTACCCTGCAAGAGTGGTCAGCTGAATATAAGTATGCTCTGTATTGGAGAAATTCGAATCACTTAAGAGGTCTCGTAGGTTCTTTGAGTTGTAGCTCTGCCATCGGGGGCAAACCACCACTGGACAGAGTCTGTCCTACTCGGGTGTCATCCACAATCCGCCAACATAAAAATCTCTGCCTGTCAAATCTGGGTGGGAAAGATGGGTTGGAAAAAAGGGGAGTCAAAGGGCTAAGTCTGTCGTTTAAGCGGAGAGTTTTCGTCACTAGGTGCCATACCTTCAAGGTGTTTCTGGTCATGTCTGTCAAAGGTACTAGGTCTGTGGAGTCTTTAGGGGAAATCCAAAGCAGGTGTTTCAGCGGAATCCCCAAACCCTCTTGCTCCACCCCTACCCATTTCTTGGAGGACGCATGATAATGCCAATCTAGAGCTCTAACAAGAGAGGAAGCCACAAAGTACGCTCGTATGTTGGGTAGTCCAACCCCTCCTCTGGTCTTGGGCAAGGATAGGATATTCATTCGCAATCTGGACCTCTTGCCCCCCCAGACAAATCTAAGGATCATAGATTGCATTTTGGAGAGGAAGCCTCTATCCAATAGAACAGGAACTGTCTGAAAAGTATATAAGAGTCGGGGCAAGACATCCATCTTGACTACGTTTATTCTCCCGAACCAGGATAGCTTTAATTGTCTATAGGAGGTAAATGCCGATTCCGCGTTAGTCAAAAGGGGTTGATAATTTAAATTGAATATTTGTTTAAGATCTTTTGGTATAAGGACTCCCAAGTACTTAATGGCTTCTACTTTCCATTTAAATGGGAACTGTTTAGATAGATGAGAAACCAATTCTCCAGGCAAAGAAATATTGAGTGCCTCGGTTTTGGAGCAATTCACTTTAAAGTTGCTCAATTGTCCGAACCGTTCAAACTCCATTAAGACCGAAGAGATGGAGACCAGGTGCTGGGAGATGTAAAGTAGCAGGTCATCTGCAAATAAGGCTAATTTGTGATGACTCTGTCCCAGCTTGACCCCATGGACGCATTCATTGGACCTAAGTGCAAAATATTTAACTATGATAGTGTCAATTCAAAAATCACCAAGAACACAATCAGTCATTTTTTCACAATTGCCCGTCAATAGTTTGAATTTGATATAAAGAAACATAGTCTTGTAACATCTCAAATGAAAGCTGTTACCGTTCTGAGTAAAATGATGCCTCTCCCACTTCATTATCTTATTTCTAGCCTGAGATTAAAAAAATGTAAAGTCATACCAGGCCAAAATTCACCCTTTTTTTAAACTTTAAAAATCTGTAAAAAATTAACTGAAGAAAAAAATTCTAAACTTTTAATTTGTAATTAACTAAAGTAGTACTTCATAAAGGAAAAAAAAAAAAAAATCTAAAGACGTCAGGTAAAAAAAAATATTCATATTTAGATCACTTGATATGGAATGACCCATTGATGCTATTACTAGTAAAATATGTTAAAATATGATCCCATTGCGATCCCAACTTGAAATTTGGTACAGAGGTGGCTAAGAGCAAAGCAGACACATGGGCAGTTTTTGAAATATTTAAAGCGCGCCGATTTTTCAGAAATGCGTTTTAAAGTTTTGTGCTTGCGATCACATGGGTAAAATATTAACAAAGATCCTCTTGTGACATATCCGATGAAAGCCTGGACAGTTCTGAGTAGATTGGTGTTTATTTTGTTTCTCTATCTTATTTCTAGCCCGAGATATGATAGAAAATATAAAGCCATACCAGGCCAAAATTCGCACTTTTTTAAAACTTTAAAAATCTGTAAAAAATTAACTGATAAAGAAAAAAATTCAAAACTTTTTTTTGTAATTAACTAAAGTTGTTCTTCATATAGAAAAAAAATTAAAAAAATCTGAGGACGTCAGGGAAAAAAAATATTCATTTTTGGATCACTTGACATAGAATGACCCGGGGGGTCTAGTTTCCAAAATGAGGTCACTTGTGGGGGAGCTCCAATGTTTAGGCACACATGGGTTCTCCATATGCGACAATGTGTACGCTAATAATTCCAATTGTTAGCTGACACCATGTCGCGTTTGGAGAACCCCTGTGTGCCTATACATTGGAGCTCCCCCACAAGTGACCCCATTTTGGAAACTAGACCCCCCCAGGGAACTTATCTAGATGGGTGGTGAGCATTTTGAACCCCCAGGTGCTTCACAAATTCATCCGTAAAAATGAAAAAATACTTTTTTTCCATAAAGATTTTTTTTTTCATTTTTACAGATTAATTTGTGAAGCACTGGGGCGTTCAAAATGCTCACCACCCATCCAAATAAGTTCCCTGGGGGGTCTAGTTTCCAAAATGGGGTCACTTGTGGGGGAGCTCCAATGTGTAGGCACACAGGGGCTCTCCAAACGCAACATGGTGTCCGCTAACAATTTGACTGAAAAATCAGCTCAAATTGTTAGCGGACACCATGTCGCGTTTGGAGAGCCCCTGTGTGACTAAACATTGGAGCTCCCCCACAAGTGACCCCATTTTACGAACTAGAGGCCCCAGGGAACTTATCTAGATGGGTGGGGAGCATTTTGAACCCCCAGGTGCTTCACAAATTCATCCGTAAAAATGAAAAAGTACTTTTTTTTCCACAAAAAAAAGTTTATTTTAGCCTACATTTTTAATTTTCACATAGGGAACAGGATAAAATGGATCCTAAAAATTGTTGAGCAATTTCTCCTGAGTACACTGATACCTCATATGTGGTCATAAACCACTGTTTGGGCACACAGCAGGGCTCAGAAGGGAAGGAGCGCCATTTGACTTTTTGAATGGAAAATTAGCTCCAAAAGTCAAATGGCGCTCCTTCCCTTCTGAGCCCTGCCGTGCGCCCAAACAGTGGTTTATGACCACATATGAGATATCGATGTACTCAGGAGAAATTGCCCAACAATTTTTAGGATCCATTTTATCCTGTTGCCCATGTGAAAATGAAAGAATTGAGGCTAAAAGAACATTTTTGTTGGAAAAATTAAAATGACCATTTTTTCCCTCCACTTTGCTTTAGTTCCCGTGAAGCACCTGAAGGGTTAATAATCATCTTGAATGTAGTTTTGAGTATCTTGAGGGGTGCAGTTTTCGGAATGGTGTCGCTTTTGGGTGTTTTCTGTCATGTACGCCCCTCAAAGGGACTTCAAATGGGATGTGGTCACAAAAAAAATGGTTTTGTAAATTTTGCTGGAAAAATGAAAAATTGCAGATGAACTTTGAACCCTTATAATGTCCGAACGAAAACATTTTTTTTTTCCAAAATTGTGCTGATGTAAAGTAGACATACGGGAAATGTTATTCATTAACTATTTTGTGTCACATACCTCTCTGGTTTAGCAGAATAAAAATTCATAATTTGAAAATTGCAAAATTTTCAAAGTTTTTGCCAAATTTTTGATTTTTTCACAAATAATCGTAAAAATTATCGACCTAAATTTAATATTAACATGAAGCCCAATATGTCACGAAAAAACAATCTCATAATCGCTAGGATCCGTTGAAGCGTTCCAGAGATATTAGCTCATAAAGGGACACTGGTCAGAATTGCAAAAAATGGTCTGGTCATTAAGCTGCAAAGTGACTCGGTCCTTAAGGGGTTAAGCAAGTTCTATATATTTAATTATATTTCTAATCTAATATACCATGGCAAATATTTTTTTAATTTTCTTCGATTTATTTTATTTTATTTTTTAGTAAGGGGTGGCACATTCTCAATACCATACCTTAAAGGGACACTGTCACCTAGTTTTTGCATTCCCATGTGACAGTAGCATAATGTAGAGATAGAGACCCTGATTCCAGCGATGTGTCACTTACTGAGCTGCTTGCTGTCACTTTGATAAAATTACTGTTTTCTCTGCTTCAGATTTAGCAGTAAATGACTATGCTAGACTATTTGATTAGTCCTACAATGTTAATCTCCAACTGATTGAACAGTGATTTTATGAAAACTACACTGAGCAGCCCAGTAAGAGACACATCGCTGGAATCAGGGTCTCTGTCTCTACATTATGTTGCTGTCAAATGAGATGGAAAAAACCTGGTAACAGTGTCCCTTTAATTCTGCTATTTACCCTGCTATCCTCGCATCTGCAGATATTTGATATCCTGATACACAACCACATCTCATTTACTAACTACAGCATAAGATTTGTTCCCTATGACTTTTTAGATTATTCTACCATAATCAAGTATTCATAATACTTAAGAAAAACATTCCTTTCTTTTTTGCAGATATTGATTAGCGCATATCTGTATAAAAAAATCCATCCATTTACACGCATATTTTGAACCATACATAGATCATTTTTATATAGGTTTTATAATTTTGTTTTCTGTGTTATCTGTATTCTCTGTGATTTTGCATTCAATAAATAATATTTTTTAACAATCTTTTCATTCGTCTCTTATAACTCAAAGAGTAATCCAAAATATCCTGTCTCAGATAATTGCATAAATCCTTTTAACACAATTAGGCCTATTTGTAGATAGAGCGTCTTCTCTTTTATATATAAGTTCTTGAAAAATTGTTTTCAGTCTGTGGTCTGTGTGGAATATAGATTGAAGATCAACACCAATTTTCCTTAGGATGTGCATTTGAGGGTTGTATCTGACCACAAGCAGTACCCTGCTGTTATCCTCCCTGTTTTTGTAATCCGGGAGGCTGCTTCTTGAGACTCTTGTAGATCTGTGGATCTATTAATCTATTATAAGTGGATTGTAGCCTTGTTGTAGAAATGTTTTCCTCATTGATAGCAGGTTTAGTTTTCTGTCCTCATGGTCTGAACAGATCCGAATGTACCTCGGAGCATGACTGTAGATTATTGATTTTTTTTGTGTGTCTTGGATAAAAGCTGTTTCATCTCAGGTATACTGGACATCCTGTGGGTTTATGGTAAATAGACGTTTGTACGGTATTGTCTTTGATTTATACTGTCATGTCCAGAAAATGTATTTTTGACTTTGAAAAGTTGAGAGTGAGTTTGATGGTTGGGTGGAACTTGTTGAAGTTATTGTAGAAGGTAAGATGATCCTCCTTTTAGCCGGTCCAGATTATTAGTAGGTCATTAATGTAGCTGAAGTATGCTAGAGGTTTGATAGTACAAGATACCAAAAAATCTTGCTCTAGTTTAGTCATATACAACTTAGCAACCTGTGGTGACAGTTTGCTTCTAATGGTGCTACACCGGCACTGTTGGTATATAGGATTGTCCTACATCACGGCTCTGCTGTAATCACCAGGTATCACGAGGGGAATCCGAGGCCGCCAGAGCCTGGCACTGGCTCCATCCCACTGACATCCCTCCCAGCACCGATCCAGCAAGTCCTCCCTCCCCACATGGTGATCCTACTGCCACCATCAAGGGTATCAGAAAAAACCCTTAAAAGTAAAGGCCCTCCAATCACATACCAATTCCTATACAAACAACCCTGGAGTCAGGCCAAAATAGTAAACAAAGTGCTCTTTATTAAAAATTAGTGCATAAATGCAGCAATAAAAGTAATGTCAAGGCAGCACACAAGACAGGAGACCTCATGAAATAAAACATGCAGGTATGACAGTGAATTACAATATATCATGTACCAGGGACCAGCCGAAATAGTGCTAAAGTCCTCAGTACATACCATACAAGCACGCAAACAAGTACCGTAAATCAACTCATGGGTCTAGAATTTTTACCTGTCCGTGGCCACCGCCCCCTAACGTGTTTCGCTAAGGCTTCTTCTTAAAGGAAATTAGTTGTGGTGGAGCACAAACCTGATAAATTGCAGGGCTGGCTCTGGCCATGGTATTTGGTCATGGAACTAGACTTACAATGTATCAGGTTTGCTCTCCACCACAACTATTTTTCCTTAGGGAACAACATCTACCAACAGTGTATGGAATGACCAGGGGGTACTCTCTGCGGGTGGAAGAAAGGCCATGATGGTGTAGATGACTTAGTGAAAAAGATGTTTAATTAGATGAAGGTTGAACTTGATGGACCTTGGTCTTTTTTCAACTTATGTTATTTTATTACTAATACAGTATAAGAGCTCCTCAGTAAACAGCATTTTGCGGAAACAACTTGACTGGAGGAAACAAGTTTTATTTTTGGGATACAGCACACAACAAATAATAAAGATTAAATGTTATATCATAGGCAGTGCAAACTTGATATTGAGCAGTTATATGTAATAAATATGCATCTGATATATATATATAAATTAGAGCAGCAATAACATGCAAACAATTATGTTTTTAAGTGATGATAAAAGATGTTTCTACCAGCTGATTGGTCGCCCGCTGTTGGCGGGCGATTTAAACCATTGAGTGTGTCACCACTGACAGTGTCAGCTGGGTGGTGACCAATGAGCTGACAGCGACAGGTGTTGATTGAAATCATTAATTTAAATCATTGGTAGCTGCTGCTGGCGGCGGGCGACCAATCAGCTGATAGCATCAGCTGATGTTTTAAATTGCCCGCCAGGGGAGGTCGACCAATGAGCTGACAGTGTCATCTGCGGGCAATTTAAACCATTCACAACTACACCACTGACAATGTCAGCTGATTGGTTGCCGCTGGTAGTGGCGGGCGATCAATGCAGCCGATGTTTTAAATCACCCGCCAGCGGCGGGCGACCAATCAGCTGACTTTATAAGCTGATTGTTAATCCGCCACTGGCAGGCGATTTAAACCATTGACAGTGTCACCAATGACAGTGTCAGCTGGGTAGCTGCTGCTGGCAGTGTGCGACCAATCTGTTGACAGCATCAGCTGTTGGTTTCAATCACACGCCGGTGGCGGTCCACCAATGAGCTGACAGCATCAGCTGTTGATTTAAATCACCCGCTGCATGCGAGCGACCAATCAGCTAACGGCAGGCAATTTAAGCCAACAGCTGATGCTGTTAGCTCATTGGTTTGAATCTCCCTCCGCTGGCAGCATAAGCTGGTAGGTTTAAATCGCCCCTGGCCGGGTAATCCAGCTGATTGATTTAGCTGCCTGCGGGCGACCAATCACATCAGCTGAACGATTTTGATGAAAGGTTTAAACTGCTCAACTGATGCTATCATGTTACCCATCAGCTGATCGGTAGTCTCCGGTCAGCTGATTAAGGTCTTTGCAGCGATTGGACGTGGACACCTTCCCCGAAACCTGCCGAGAGGTGAGTATTAATCTTATATTTATTTTTATCACTATTTCTTTCATTTCTTTCGCTATAGCAATGCTAACACTGCTAACACTGCTAAAGCGAAATGTCATACATGAGGGGAGGAACACAGGATTATTCCTCCCCCGTTTGACATCACTTCCCCCTGCATCCGCAATTATAGGCGCTGGAATAGGCATTGTCTGAACGGTGATGCGTATTCCAGTTCCATATATTCAGACAACATTGTTCACAGCAGTGACCTGAGAGTCAAAAATGTTTACAGGGGTCTTCCCCATGCTGCTCTAATGTCATTTGAGCACTGTACTTATAGATTTGTGACATTTTTAGGCTTTTTTCAGACCACTGGGGGTGCCGCCAGAAAAATGTTTGAGTTTCCCATAGGTTAACATTAAGCTTGGTGCTCGGGTCGAGCATCCAAGCATTTCAATATGCTCGATCTGAGCATCGAGCACCCGAGCATTTTACTGCTCGCCCATCACTATTTGTCATGTATGATTCAGTTCTATACATTTGCCCCTGTGCTGAAAAGTTTAAAGGAAGTTCTGTTTTATTTTCTTCTTATAATGTGTGGAGTTGACTGGTTCACATTCGCAGTTGTATCTCTAATTAACTTAGATGTTGCCAATAAACCAGATCAGAAGCTTCCAAACACATGACATCATTACATGGGCTGTTCTAAATTGTTTAAAGGCATATTATTTCTTGTATATATAAACCAGTGACTTTGCAGAAAGTAATAAAATGCCTTAAAAAATTATCTGTCTTTCATTATTCAGGTTTCATGTCAGTGAGAACAGCATGCATATGTGCCTTTCTACATAGTGTACGTAAACCTCTGGTTTCAACTGTATATATATATATATATATATATATATATATATATATATATACTAGCTGTACTACCCGGCTACGCCCGGTTAATAAATAACTGTTGTTAGCTATAACAAAATAGAATTTGAATATGTCATATTAATGACCTGTAGGAAAATAGAAGCTGAGCTGTGATTGATTGCTATAGGCAGCCTAATAAATCTCCAGCCAACAGTAAACCCACCCCCTGGCCGGGCAGTATATGTTACCTCACACATACACATAATAGACAGCTCATGTGACTGACATCTGCCTTAATTCCCTATATGGCACATGTGTTGCACATTGGCTGTTTTTAATCAGATGTTTATGTTTGGAAAATAAAGATAGCACACGTATGAGGCGAGTTGTGTGAGGTGATTTGTGCACATCTGTGTCTGTCTGTGTGGTGTGTGTGTCCCTGGGGTGTGTATGTGTGTGTCCCTGTGGGGGGGGGTCTGTGTGGTGTGTGTCTCTGTTGTGTGCGTCTCTTTGTGGTGTGTGTGTGTCCCTGTGGGGTGAGTGCACGTGTCCCTATAGGGTGTGTATGTGTGTGTGTCCCTGTGGGGGGGTCTGTGTGGAATGTGTGTGTCTCTGTGTTGTGTGTGTCTCTTTGTGGTGTGTGTGAGTCCCTGAGGGGTGAGTGCATGTGTCACTATAGGGTGTGTATGTGTGTGTGTCCCTGTGGGGGGGTTTGTGTGGTGTGTGTGTGTCTCTTTGTGGTGTGTGTGTCCCTGTGGGGTGAGTGCATGTGTCCCTATAGGGTGGCTATGTGTGTGTGTCCCTGTGGGGGGGGGTCTGTGTGGTGTGTGTGTCTGAGTCATGTGTGTCTCATTGTGGTGTGTGTGTGTGTCCCTGTGGGGTGAGTGCATGTGTCGCTATAGAGTGTGTGTGTGTCCCCTTGTGTGTGTGTGTCTCTGTGTTGTGTGTGTCTCTTTGTGGTGTGTGTGTGTTTGTTCGGGTGCGTGGTGAGTATTCAATGTTGGGGCTGCACCTTAGCGACTATACACTTGCTGTTACTCTTTGTGTGCGTGTGTTGTGTATACATGTCCCCGTGCGTGGTGAATATCTCATGTTGGGGCCCCACCTTAGTGACTATATGCTGGTATATGCTGTTAGTCTTTGGCGCTATCATTAAGCCCCTCTCATTCACAACTGTCAACTGGTAACTGTCACTTTTTCCCCATTATGTAGATAGGGGCAAAATTGTTTGGTGAATTGGAATGCGCGGGGTTAAAATGTCGCCTCACAACATAGCCTGTGACGCTCCCGGGGTCCAGACGTAGGACTGTGCAAAATTTTGTCTCTATAGCTGACAGCTGTCGATTTTCCTCCAACTCTTTTCCATTAAGTTTTTCCCCATTATGTAGATAGGGGCAAAATGTTTTGGTGAACTGGAACGCGCAGGGTTAAAATTTCGGCTCACAACATAGACTATGACGCTCCCGGGGTCAAGACGTATGACTGTGCAAAATTTTGTAGCTGTAGCTGGCAGCTGTCGATTTTCCTCCCACACGTTTCCTTTCCCTTTTTCCCCATTATGTAGATAGGGCCAAAATTGTTTAGTGAACTGGAATGCGCGGGGTTAAAATTTCGCCTCACAACATAGCCTATGACGCTCTCAGGGTCCAGACGTGTGACTGTGCAAAATTTTGCCTCTATAGCTGACAGCTGTCGATTTTCCTCCAATATTTTTCCATTCACTTTTTCCCCATTATGTAGATAGGGGCAAAATTGTTTGGTGAACTGGAATGCGCAAGGTTAAAATTTCGCCTCACAACATAGCCTATGACACTCCCGGGGTCCAGTCGTGCGACTGTGCAAAATTTTGCGGCTGTAGTTCCGACGGTGTAGATGCCAATCCCCGATATACACACATACACACATACACACATTCAGCTTTATATATTAGATGTATGTATATATGTACAGGGTGGGCCATTTATAGGGATACACCTAAATAAATTGGGAATGGTAGGTGATCAACTTCCTGTTTGGGGCACATTAGTATAAGAGGGGAAAAACTTTTCCAGAAGGGTGGTGACAATGGTGGCCATTTTGAAGTCAGCCATTTTGGATCCAACTTTATTTTTTTCATTGGGAGGAGGGTCATGTGACACATCAAATTGAGAATTTCATAAGAAAAACAATGGTGCACTTGGTTTTAACGTAATTTTATTCTTTCATGAGTTATTTACAAGTTTCTTTTTGTTTATAGCCATTGATATGTCGCTGAGGTTAACATGTGAGGAGCGGATAGAAATTGTATTAATGTCAGGTGAACGCAGTAAATGTCAGGTGAACGCAGTATACAGACCATTGCAGCAGATTTTAATGCAAAACACCCTACGAGACCACCCATCTCCCATGCTGTAGTTAGCAAACTGCTTGCCAAATTTCGTGAAACAGGTTCAGTGTTGGATTTGCCAAAATGTGGAGACAACAAAACTGCCACTAATGAAGAAACATCAGTGGTTGTACTAGCTTCATTCAGCAAGAGCCCGCAGGATAGCACCCTCCTTCCCTTTTTTTAAATCAGATATTTTTTTATTATTAATAAAGAATAACCAACTGTACATAACATAAAAAGAATACATCACTTTGTTTACTAATTCCATCATAATACATACTTTTTCTTTCTTTTTCTCTCTCTTTCTTTCCCTTCTTTTTCTTTTTCCATTCCCCTCCCCTCCCTTTCCCTTCCCCCCCCTCGTTACCCCCCACCCCCACCCCATCCAATCTAGACTATCAAAAACACCAATGGTTCACATGAGAAACCGTCCCCCTGGATTCACTTTTAACTTGACATACTTAGTTTACCATACTTTTAGATTATATCATCTATATAAACCAAGAAAGGGGTTCAAACGTATACAATATATATAAACATTGTTCAGTCCCCATCTCCATCCATTTCTTTCTCAACCCTCATCCGTGGCTCCCATAACTTTCCAAACAATCCGATATTACCTCGTTTTCGATATATGCTTTCCTCAGTGCGTATAGCAACTCTCACATAATACAGGAATTACACCCTGGTAGGGGGCACAGATCTAATCCATCCCTTGACTATAACCTTCCGGGCACTAAACAGCAATCTAGCCACCGCAATTTTCTGTATATTAGGTACATTGACTTCCTCTATAAATCCCAACACACATACCAGTGGTGTTCTCGGCACCATACACCCATATCGTCCTTCTATTAAATCAATCACCATACTCCAAAAACCTTGCAATCTTGGGCATTCCCATACCATGGGTATCAGCCCCGCTCCCTCCTGTCCACACCGAGTACATTCCGACGTAGCCCTCAAACCAATTTTATGTAAGAACTCTGGCGTCCTATAAACCCTGTGTAAAAGAAAAAGTTGGGACAGTCTAACTGGCTCACTCAATGATAACTTAGATCCATAATCTAATATACACTCCCACTTACCATCCTCTATCACCCCTATATCTTTTTCCCATTTTACTCTTGCTTTAATCGGATGTGGTAACAACCAGGTGTACAGTAAGTCCTTATAAATAGTAGATATAACTTTCCGTGTATCCCCTTCCTGACAGATAAAACTCACCACTATATCTTTTTGCACTTTCAACTCTTTAATTTTGATCTGACTTCTAAAAGCATGCTGCACTCTCAGATATAGAAATTTATCCGTTGCCGGGATCTGGAATTCTGGAATTCCTCTCTCAAGTCATCAAAGGGCTTCAAGGCCCCATTTACTACAAGCTGACTCACATATTCCAACCCAGCCAACATCCACTTCTTTTGCACCCCCAGCTTATAAAATTCCACCAAATCTCTATTTCTCCAAATGGAGGTGTAATCCGTTACTCCAACAAGTCCTCTAAGCCTCTTTATCCTAACCCAAACCTTTTGTACCAAACACAGAGTGGGGAGCCCTCCGTTTAACCAACCCACTTCTCCTGTCTCAAGGCCTTGTATTAAAAGGGATCTACTAATCAGGTGCTCTAGTATACGCTTCACCCTATTATTTATCTCCCTCGAGGCCCATCCTCTTAAATGCTGGCTCTGTGCTGCCAGAAAGTACACCCATGGGTTAAGTAGCGCAATACCCCCCTCAGTCTTTGGCCTCTGTAGAATTTCTAATTTAATTTGTGGGTGCTCTCCCCCCACACCAAGGCCCGAATCAATGAATTAACCTTCCTAAAAAAGGTGCCTGGGAGCCACATAGGCGAATTATGTAACAAGTACATTAATTTGGGTAAGAGAATCATGTTTGTCAAATTTGCCCGCCCGACTACAGATAACGGCATTCGGCACCATGCTCTGATCTTCTCCTTTAATCTAACCAGCAGTGGTTCCACATTTATCTTCATAAACTCAGTAATCGGCATAGCAATATGCAATCCCAAATACTTAAACTGCTTAACCACTTTTAACTTGGCACATGCCAGGTCTCCCAATTCCTCCAAATTAACTTCATCTACCATCATGAGGGTTGATTTATCCCAATTTATTCGTAGCCAAGACATGTCTCCAAATCTGTCAACTATGGTAACTGCACCACTAAGAGATTCCAGGGGATCTTGTGAAAAAAGGAGAACATCATCTGCATATAGTGCAATTTTTTCCTCTATATGGCCGTATCTAAATCCACTTACTTCTCTAGCCTTTCTAATATGAACTGCCAGTGGTTCAATGGCCAGGGAAAACAGCAGAGGGGAAAGTGGACATCCCTGGTGGGTTCCCCTAGTAAGAGCGAATAAATCTGATCTTCCACCGTTTACCCTAACCCGAGCCACTGCGGAACAATACAACAGCCGGACCCATGCTATAAATGCTTTCCCAAATCCAATTCTTTCCAATACTAGCCACAAATAATTCCACTCGACGCTATCGAAAGCCTTTCTAGCATCTAGGGACACTACTGTCCTTAACCCGCATTGTCTGCTAACAGCTGCATATTTAAATACAAGCGTCTCAAGTTTACTGCTGTTGATCTACCTGGCATGAATCCAGATTGATCAGAATGCACCACATCCGGAACCACTCCCAAAAGTCTATTCGCCAAAACCTTTGCCAGTAACTTGGTGTCTACAGTCAGCAGTGAGATAGGTCTATATGAGTTAGCTTTCGTTCTATCCTTATCTTCTTTAGGGATTACCACAATTGTGGCCTCCCTCATTGATTCCTACAGTACAGAAAGTTTCAGATTATAAAACGTACCCCCCACTTTCCACCCAAATTTGGGGGAACAAAAGTGCGTCTTATAATCCGAAAAATACGGTATATATATATATTACATACTGCTTAAAAAATAATATTTCAAACAACTTTTGTGCTGTTTTAACATTTCATGTTGTTACTATGTAACTGCATCCCTATCAATCGTTAGATATTTAATAATACAAAGGACAAATAAAATCCAAAGCAGAGTACTTTAATTGCATTTATCCGGCACTGTATTATATTGTGTATTCTGTTGCCTGATTAGTGCCTGACCTAGGGTGATCAATAATGGAAGCATGGAAACTTCCGTAATCTTAAATGGAACTTTTATTGCATAGATTGCTTTTATGTTAGTATAATAATATCTCTATTATGAACATAAATTTCATGCTGAATACTGAAAAGATTAATACTGATCCATGATAAAGAAAACAACATGAACGTTTATAACTTTGTGCAAACTTACTTGATAAATAAATTTAATACATGTCAAAATTTAAATTCAATATTTAAAACATTTCAAGTTTTATACATTTGAGATCTGAAATAATTAGGTAAATAGTTACGTCCATTTACTCCAGATTTACAACAGAATCATAAATAATTTTTTTTTTATTTTACTACATCTTTTAATGGAAACTACTGTCATGCTGAATCACGTTTTAGTGAATATAGCCTCTACATTTTGCACACTGAATATAAAAAGAATGATCACATTTGATTAATACAAACCTTCACAAACAATACCGCGGTTTTTTTCGCGGCCGCACCTGCCGCAAGTGCAAAACCGCACTTGCCGCACCTGCCGCAAGTACGCCTATACATTGCATGGCAAAAACCGCAACCGCGCCGCAAGTGCAGCCGGTATGCGGTAATCGCGGCAGATGCGGTTTTTTCACCGCATCTGCCGCGATTTGAAAAAAAAACGCTGATGTGAAAGGGCCCTAAGAAATTTTCAATTTACAATCATACTTAGAGAAGTTGTCCAATTTCCAAAATATGTTTTGAGACAGAAATTGCTTACAAACAATAAAAGAAGCCAAACTTCTTCCATTTAGGCTTTAACTTTTTAGACACACAAAAATCTGTGATTTACTTTATCTATGATTTACTTTATTTATCCTCCATCTCACACACCTTCCTTGCAAGACTTATCTATCACAATAAATGAAATCACACTTTGCCTTGTACCTGAAGTCCGCAGCCTCGGAGTAACACTTGGCTCTGCCTTGTCCTTCAAACTGCATATCCAAGTCCTTGCCACCTCCTGCAGCCTCCAACTCAAAAATATTTCTAGAATCCGTTCCTTCCTCAACCCCCAATCTGCTAAACTACTAATGCATGCCCTCATCATCTCCAGCTGGACTACTGCAACCTCCTACTCTGTGGCCTTCCTGCTAATACTCTTGCACCACTTCAATCTGTTCTTAACTCTGCTGCCCAATTAATCCACCTCTCTCCTTGCTATTCCTCCAATTCTCCCCTCTGCAAATCCCGCCACTGGCTCCCAATTCACAAGCGTATCCAATTCAAACTACTAACCTTGACTTATAAAGCCATGAACAATCTGTCCCCCCTATATATCTCTGAACCAATCGCCCGATATCATCCAACTCATAATCTTCGATCCTCCCAAGACCTCCTTCTTTCCTCCACACTCATATGTTCCTCATCTAACCGCCTGCAAGACTTCGCCTGAGCATCCCCATCCTCTGGAACTCTGCACCCCATCACATCTGACTGTCCCCTACACTCAGAACCTTCAAGCGAAACCTGAAAATCCATCTCTTCAGAACAACCTACAACCTGCAATGACCACAGTGCCGCCTCAACACCACTGGACCCGGCGCTCCACCACCATCGGACCTGGTACTCCAGCACCACCCAAGCAGACCCAACCTACTGTCTCCCTCCCCATTGCCCTGTAGAATGTAAGCCCGCAAGGGCAGGGACGTCTCTCCCCTCTGTATCAGTCTGTCACTTTGTTCATTGTATTTTTAACTTGTCTGTATATAACCCTTTCTCATGTACAGCACCATGGAACAAATGGGGCTCTATAAATAATAATAATAATGATAATAATGATAATAATAATAATAATAATAATAATAATAAACAACGTATAGTTTATTGTTTTTTTATGTTCCAGTAGAAAACTACCATCCGAAACCATCAAAAGAGGCAAGAGTGAAATGAGATGTGACCATAACTACATGACAGAGTGAGGGGTATCAGTAAATAAGAAGTTAGTGAAATATGGAGAAAGCACAAGACACTGTGGACACTCTTAAATCATGGAAGTGGCAAATATGTCTAGAGAAATATCTTTGTAAATGCAACTAGCCATTCAGATATGTTATCTGTGCTTGCAGCTAAACAGAAGTCTGGTATGGCTAGTGCAGAAGAATAATTGAAAAGGGCTGGCAATGCATATTTGCCCAGTTAATTCAAAACAGATACTTTATTGGCATGACGGAGTGCTTGGATGTCTATGACCATTGTGATGTGGCAGCCGGCTTCATTGTATATGGTCGGTTTATATTGCAGAGGCAGTTCTTTTCTGCAATGTAAACTTGGTGTGAATTTTAGACTTAAAATCCCACAAAGATTTAATACCTGTTTGTGTCCTGAGAGACGTGTGTGTATGTCTTAGGTAGTTTATTAGGTGACTGTTTCTTGGTCAGATGGTCTGCCTTGCAAGGTCCTAGAAGGAACAGTAAAGTACGGGCAGGGGAATGGGAAGAGTGTGCCTCCTCAGCATTAACTCCGAGGATGCAGGTGCCAAGAAATGGTAGCCGGTTCCACCTGTGGATAATACAAAAAAATTAAAATTTCCAGCACCAGATTTCTTCATACATATAAAATCTTTATTCTTCCATTATAAGTTCCAAAGTCATCAAGAATAAGGGGTACACAGACCCCACTGTCTGATACCTTTTGAACATCACTGCACATTCGTATTTATAGACATACACAAATTCAAAGAAACCTATATAGATAACATAGCAAAAGCACATATATGCTAACAATATACGATAATCAATTAATTATAATATAAGGAAATAGAATATAAAGTGGATGCACCTAATCTGTTAACTTAAAAGTACACTTAATATCTGCACTCCTTGATTGTACTTTGTGATTGCTATCTCTTATGTCACAGTTGTGTCAACGTTCCTGTCCTGGAACATCTACATGTTTTTTGCCACTATATCTGTGCCTTTGGGGTACTAGCCTGCCATACTGTGCTGCTAATCTTGTATGTGTAAAACCCCCCTTTCTTCTGGTAATAATAAACTGCACTATGTTTTTACCTTCAACATAGACATCTGGCTGTTTGTTCTTTTGATACAGTTGTGGCCAAAGGTATTGACTAGTGATGAGCGAGTACTAAAATGCTCGGGTGCTCGAAGCTCGGGTCGAGCATCCCGAGATACTCGTGTACTCGGCCCGAGTACCGAGCCCAATGTCATCCTATTGGAGACACGAGTATTTTTATGAAATGACTGCCGGCAGCATGGAAAAACCCTAAAAATGTCACAAATGTCTCAGAAGAGTGCTCAAATGACATGGCAACACCATGGGGAAGACCCCTGGAAGCATTCCTCACTCAAAAGTCACAGCTGTGAACAATGTTGTCCGAGTTTCACGCCAATTTTACTGGGTCTCGAGAAAACCTTCCAAAATGACACCAAAATGAATATTTAGGGTGGAAATGTTAAGGGCACATACCCAATAGTGAGATACAGCTGGTGTATGTCACTTTTTGTGATTACATGAAAGATTTTACGTGAAAACATTGTGCGGCACTCCGATGACCCTGAGAAGAGACGAACATGAAGCCCTGTCTTGAAATAATGTGCCCATTTTGAGGAACTGGGTCTATTGTAGTATCTTCCTTTGCCAGGGCAGTCCAAAATTGGGAGGTTCACCAATGCCCCTGGATACAGACATGCAGGAGGGCCTGTAAACAAGAACTGGGTGTATTGTAGTATAGCCCTTTGGCCAGGGCAGCTAAAAATTGGAAGGTTCAACAATGACCCATGCATACAGACATGTAGTAGGGCCTGTAACCCTCAAGTGGGTGTATTGTAGTATAGCCCTTTGGTCAGGCCAGCCAAAAATTGGGAGGTTCAATAATGACCCATGCATTCAGACATGTAGTAGGGCCTGTAACCCTCAAGTGGGTGTATTGTAGTATAGCCCTTTGGTCAGGGCAGTCAAAAATTGGGAGGCTCCTCATTGTCCCTGGATAGAGACGTGCAGGAGGGCCTGTAAACAAGAACTGGGTGTATTGTAGTATAGGCCTTTGGCCAGGGCAGCCAAAAATTGGGAGGCTCCTCATTGTCCCTGGATAGAGACATGCAGGAGGGCCTGTAAACAAGAACTGGGTGTATTGTAGTATAGCCGTTTGGCCAGGGCAGCCAAAAATTGGGAGGTTCAACAATGACCCATGCATACAGACATGTAGTAGGGCCTGTAACCCTCAAGTGGGTGTATTGTAGTATAGCCCTTTGGTCAGGCCAGCCAAAAATTGGGAGGTTCAACAATGACCCATGCATTCAGACATGTAGTAGGGCCTGTAACCCTCAAGTGGGTGTATTGTAGTATAGCCCTTTGGTCAGGGCAGCCAAAAATTGGGAGGCTCCTCATTGTCCCTGGATAGAGACGTGCAGGAGGGCCTGTAAACAAGAACTGGGTGTATTGTAGTATAGCCCTTTGGCCAGGGCAGCCAAAAATTGGGAGGTTCAACAATGACCCATGCATTCAGACATGTAGTAGGGCCTGTAACCCTCAAGTGGGTGTATTGTAGTATAGCCCTTTGGCCAGGGCAGCCAAAAATTGGGAGGTTCAACAATTACCCATGCATTCAGACATGTAGTAGGGCCTATAACCCTCAAGTGGGTGTATTGTAGTATAGCCCTTTGGTCAGGCCAGCCAAAAATTGGAAGGTTCAACAATGACCCATGCATACAGACATGTAGTAGGGCCTGTAACCCTCAAGTGGGTGTATTGTAGTATAGCCCTTTGGCCAGGGCAGCCAAAAATTGGGAGGTTCAACAATGACCCATGCATTCAGACATGTAGTAGGGCCTGTAACCCTCAAGTGGGTGTATTGTAGTATAGCCCTTTGGCCAGGGCAGCCAAAAATTGGGAGGTTCAACAATTACCCATGCATTAAGACATGTAGTAGGGCCTATAACCCTCAAGTGGGTGTATTGTAGTATAGCCCTTTGGTCAGGCCAGCCAAAAATTGGAAGGTTCAACAATGACCCATGCATACAGACATGTAGTAGGGCCTGTAACCCTCAAGTGGGTGTATTGTAGTATAGCCCTTTGGCCAGGGCAGCCAAAAATTGGGAGGTTCAACAATGACCCATGCATTCAGACATGTAGTAGGGCCTGTAACCCTCAAGTGGGTGTATTGTAGTATAGCCCTTTGGTCAGGCCAGCCAAAAATTGGGAGGCTCCTCATTGTCCCTGGATAGAGACGTGCAGGAGGGCCTGTAAACAAGAACTGGGTGTATTGTAGTATAGGCCTTTGGCCAGGGCAGCCAAAAATTGGGAGGCTCCTCATTGTCCCTGGATAAAGACGTGCAGGAGGGCCTGTAAACAAGAACTGGGTGTATTGTAGTATAGCCCTTTGGCCAGGGCAGCCAAAAATTGGGAGGTTCAACAATGACCCATGCATTCAGACATGTAGTAGGGCCTGTAACCCTCAAGTGGGTGTATTGTAGTATAGCCCTTTGGTCAGGCCAGCCAAAAATTGGAAGGTTCAACAATGACCCATGCATACAGACATGTAGTAGGGCCTGTAACCCTCAAGTGGGTGTATTGTAGTATAGCCCTTTGGCCAGGGCAGCCAAAAATTGGGAGGCTCCTCATTGTCCCTGGATAGAGACATGCAGGAGGGCCTCAAAACATTTTTCCCATTGAAAAGGAGCGGGTCTCCTGTCGTTGTAATGCCCATTCTAAAAGAATGGGTGAAAAAATTTACCACTGCGGGTATACCTCAAACAACAGCCTAACTATTGTAATGGTCATCATGGTGTCACATGAGGAGAAGGAGGAGCCGTCCAGCGATTAGCCAAAGTCCTGAAGTGTGTACCCATGGGTGAGTGGTAGGGATGGGCGAATCTACTCGCTAGGACTCGTTACTCGGCGAGTAGTAAGGGACTCACAGGACTCGGTACTCTGCGAGTTTCCCAGTGATTACTCGCACGAGTCCAATGCAAATCAATATCAATCCTAGTTTTGTCAGAAACGCTGACAAAACTAGGATTGCCATTGTTTGCATTAGACTCGGCTACTGTGCCAGTGATAGCAGGGAAACTCGCAAAGTAACTGTTTCTTTGCGAGCCAAGTCCAGCTGTCTTCTCTGTGCAGCTCCAGGGTCCTAGAGCCCGCCTGCTCACAGAGATGATGTAGCAGTGCTGAGATTGTTCTCAGTCTGCTCATTCCCTGTGCATAGACATCTGTATCTATGCACAGGGGATGTAGCAGAGAGGACATCGCGTTTTGGACTACGTCGGACGGAAGAGGATTTTTTTAATTAAAGATGGCGTCCCTAATGGCTTTTTTTTTTAATTCAAATAAAATTTTTTCTCTGTGTTGTGTTTTTTTAACCCTTTATTGGAGATTCTTAGTGGCTGGGTCAAACGTGGCCTGACATTAAGAATCTCGGGCTTAATACCAGCTTGTATAACAAAGCTGGTATTAACCCCTTTATTACCCAGCGTGCTACCGCCACCAGGGCCGCTGGAAGAGCGGGGTTCAGCACCAGAGGATGGCGCTTCAATGAACGCAGCTGGCTAGACATAGAAATTGCGCGGAGCCCCACGCATTTTTTTTTTATTATTTCATGAATTTCAGAGTCAGAGTCTCAGAGTCAGAGTCTCAGAGTCAGAGTCAGAATCTCAGAATTTCATGAAATAATTTAAAAAAATGCGTGGGGCTCCGCACAATTTCTATGTCTAGCCAGGTACAGCTAAGCAGCTGGGGGCTGGAATCCGCAGCGCAGGGATGCCCAAGCTTTCTGGGCACCCCCCGCTGCAAATTGCAGCCCGCAGCCGCCCCAGAAGATGGCGCGTTCATTGAAGCGCCATCCTCTGGCGCTGAACCCCGCTCTTCCAGCGGCCCTGGTAGCGGTGGCACGCTGGGTAATAAAGAGGTTAGGGCCAGCTTTGTATTATCAGCTGGCCCTAAGCCCGAAATTTATGGTGGTCACGCCAATATTAGACATGACCGCCATGAATTTCTATTAAATTGTTTTAAAAAAAACACAACACAAAGAAAATTTTTTATTAGAAATAAAAAAAAAAGCCATTAGGGACTCCATCTTTAATTAAAAAAATCCTCTTCCGTCCGACGCAGTCCAAAACGCGATGTCCTCTCTGCTACATCCCCTGTGCATAGATATAGGTGTCTATGCACAGGGAATGAGCAGACTGAGAACAATCTCAGCTCTGCTACATCATCTCTGCGCAGAGACATTCATGTCTGTACACAGGGAATGAGCAGACTGAGAACAATCTCAGCTCTGCTACATCAGGCAGCAGGCAGGCTCTAGGACCCTGGAGCTGGCAGCCAGCACACTGAGCAGACAGGACTCTTATCTGTGCGAGTTTCCCAGCGATTACTTACAAAGTAAACGAGTCCAATGCAAATAAATGACAAAACTAGGATTGCTTCAGGCTGAAGCTTCCGAGACACATCTGCGATTTGTAAATCTCACACTACTCACTATTACTCGCTTCCCCATTCATTAACATTGGACTCGCTAAACTCGCAACGATTAGTGAGTCCTGTGCTCGGACTCGCTAGAGTCAAGCGATTCCGAGTAATTTAGGATTCGCCCATCACTAGTGAGTGGAGGTACATGGCAAATTCACATAACAAAATTTTAATTCAGTTGTCATTTGCTGGTGGTGTGGTGAAGTCTGGCCCAATCCAACCCTTGTTCATCTTGATCAGAGTCAGCCTGTCAACATTTTCAGTTGACAGGTGGGTGCGTTTATCAGTGATGATTCCACCTGCAGCACTGAAAATAAGCTCTGATAAAACGCTAGCGGCAGGGCAGGCCAGGACCTCCAAGGCGTAGAGAGCCAATTCATGCCACGTGTCCAGCTTGGAGACCCAACAATTGAAAGGCACAGAGGAATCTCGCAGTACAGTTGTTCGATCTGCAAGGTACTTCTTCAGCATCTGCCCAAATTTAGCATTTCTGGTGGCACTACCCCGCACCTCAGGGGCTGTGGTACGTTAGGGGCTGAGAAAACTGTCCCACATCGCAAAGACAGTTCCCCTACCTCTGGCGGATTGGACTTGTGCCCCTCTCGGCCGTACGCCTTGGTTGTCCACCGAATCCTGACTTATGCCGCTAGTGTTTTGTGAGGGGAATTATTTGACTACTTCCGTGACTATGGCCCTGTGGAACTGCTGCATTTTGGCTGACCTCTCCGCCTCAGGAATGAGAGACATAAAGTTCTCCTTGTAGCGTGGGTCTAACAGTGTTGCCAACCAGTACTGATTGTCGGCCAAGATGTTCTGAACGCGAGGGTCACTAGGCAGGCAGCTTACCATAAAGTCAGCCATGTGCGCCAGACTCTTAACAGCCATCACTTCAGTATCCAGACCAACACGATGACTGAACATGCTGTCCTCCTCCTCCTCCTCATCTCCCCTGTCCTCTGGCCAGCCACGCTGAATCGAGGGTATGAGTGGTGTGCATGTCATATCCTCAATTTGGCCAGAGAGTTGCTCCATGTCTTCATCCTCCTCCTCCTCGTCATAGTCCTCCACTGCACGTTGTGATGAGATGAGGCTGGGCTGTGTGTTTTCACCCACACCCACTACTGTTTCTTGCTCCAAGTCATCACGCTCGGCCTGCAATGCATCCTCTTTGATTTTCAGCAGAGACCGTTTTAGAAGGCAGAGTAGTAGAATGGTGACGCTAATAATGGCGTCATCGCCGCTCTCCATCTTGGTGGAGTCCTCAAAGTTTTGGAGGACGGTACATAGGTCCGACATCCATCTCCACTCCTCAGGTGTTATGTGTGGAGTTTGACCCATTTCCCGACGGCTTAGGTGATGCAGGTAGTCCACAACTGCCCTCTTCTGCTCACATATCCTGACCAACATGTGCAGAGTTGAATTCCAACGCGTGGGGACATCACACACCAGTCTGTGGGCCGGAAGACGCAAACGCCGCTGAAAGCTGGCAAGGCCGGCTGAAGCAGCAGGTGACTTGCGAAAATGTGCAGACAGACGGCGAACTTTTACCAGCAGTTCAGACACCTCTTGGTATGACTTTACAAACCTCTGAACTACCAGGTTGAGCACATGGGCCACGCATGGAACATGCGTCAGATGGCCTCGCCTCAAAGCTGCCACCAGGTTCCAGCCATTGTCACACATGACTTTTCCTGGCTTTAGGTTCAGAGGTGTGAGCCAGTGATCTGCCTGCTGTTTCAGAGCTGTCCACACCTCTTCTGCATTGTGGGGTTTGGCACCTATACAGACTAGTTTCAGCACAGCCTGTTGCCGCTTTGCAGAGGCAGTGCTGCAGTGCTTCCAGCTTGGGACTGGTGTGGAGGGTACAGTGGATGAGGATGCGCAGGAGGAGGAGGCTGAGGAGCATGACATTCCGGAGCTGTAGAGTGTCGGTGAAACCCTGACAGAGGTAGGGCCTGCTATCCTTGGTGTGGGAAGGACGTGTTCCATCCCTCGCCCAGCCTCCACAATACTAATCCAGTGTGCCGTCAAGGAGATGTAGCGGCCTTGCCCACAAGCACTTGTCCACGTGTCTGTGGTTAGGTGGACTTTGGCTGAAACAGCGTTGTTTAGGGCACGTGTGATGCTGTTGGACACGTGGTTATGCAATGCGGGGACGGCACATCTGGAGAAATAGTGGCGGCTGGGGACCGAGTAACGTGGGACAGCAGCCGCCATCAGGTCGGGGAATGCTTCCGTCTCCACCAGCCGGAAAGGCAACATTTCTAGCGCTATGAGTCGCGAAATGTGATCATTCAGGACTGTGGCATGTGGGGCGTTGGCAGCGTATTTGCGCCTGCGTTCAAATGTTTGCTGAATGGATAATTGAACGCTGCGCTGGGACAAGGACGTGCTTGATGGTGGTGTAATTTGTGCGTGGGCAACTTCAGGTGCAGGGCCGGAGGCTTGTTCGCTGCCAGCATGGACAGGGGATTGGCTCGCACGCACAACAGGCGAAGACGTAGCAGTAACATCAGCAAGCACCGCTCCTCGACTCTGTTGTACTTCCCACAAAGTCGGGTGCTTGGCTGACATGTGCCTGATCATGCTGGTGGTGGTCAGGCTGCTAGTTTTCGTACCCCTGCTGATACTGGCATGGCAGGTGTGGCAAATGGCCTTTTTTGAGTCTTCTGAAGCCAACTTAAAAAACTCCCAGACTTGGGAAGACCGAACTTTTGCACAGGCACCTTGAGTCGTGTTGTTGTTCCGGGGAACGGTTGCCTGCCTTCTGCCTGCGGACACTACCCTGCTTCGTACTGCCTGTTGGGATGCTACGCCTCCCTCCCCCTGTGCACTGCTGGTCTCGCTCTGCATATCCTCCTGCCATGTTGGGTCAGCTACTGGATCATCCACCACGTCGTCTTCCTCTTCCGCACCCTGATCCTCCTCCTGACTTCCTGGCAATTGTGTTTCATCATCGTCCACCCCTTGTTGAGACACTTTGGCAACGTTCCGTTCGTGAGAACGTGGCTGCTCAAATATTTGAGCATCTGTACATACCATCTCCTCATCACCCACTTCAAGAGGAGGTGGCGACAGGCCAGATTCTGCGAATGGATACGTGAACAGCTCTTCCGAGTGTCCTAGTGTGGGATCAGTAATGTCCGTGGACGTGTACTCGGCCTGGTGGTAGGAAGGAGGATCAGGTTGGGAAATGTGCGGTGCAGTATCACGGCTACTGACAGTTGACCGTGTGGAAGACAGGGTGTTTGTGGAGGTGCATCTGACTTGAAGCATTATCCGCTATCCAAGTAACAACCTGTTGACACTGCTCTTGCTTCAACAGTGGTGTAGTGCTGCGGGCTCCAAGAATTTGGGACAGGACGTGCGAGCGAGGAGATGTGGCCCTTTGTTGTTGCGAAATTAGTGCTTGCACACGACCTCGGTCTCTGCCTGCACCACCATCACGTCCACTTCCTTGTTCCTTGCCAACGCCCTTGGCAACGCCCTTGCACATTTTTCCTGTATACTGCGACAACTGTCTGGTGACTGTAGAGGTCACAGGAGATTAGGATTTTAGTCCCTAACTTGTATCAAGGTAGTACGTACACCAGTCTGGTGACTGTTCAGATCACAAGAGATTAGGATTTTAGTCCCTAACCTGTATCAAGGTAGTAATTACAACAGTCTGGTGACTGTAATGGTCACAGGAGATTAGGATTTTAGTCCCTAACCTGTATCAAGGTATGACGTACACCAGTCTGGTGACTGTTCAGTTCACAAGAGATTAGGATTTTAGTCCCTAACCTGTATGAAGGTAGTAATTACACCAGTCTGGTGACTGTAATGGTGGCAGGAGATTAGGATTTTAGGCCCTAACCTGTATCAAGGTATGACGTACACCAGTCTGGTGACTGTAATGGTGTCAGGAGAGGATTTTAGTTCCTAACCTGTATCAAGGTAGTAAGTACACCAGTCTGGTGACTGGTCAGATCACAGGAGATTAGGATTTTAGTCCTAGCCTGTATCAAGGTAGTACGTACACCAGTCTGGTGACTGTTCAGATCACAAGAGATTAGGATTTTAGTCCCTAACCTGTATGAAGGTAGTAATTACAACAGTCTGGTGACTGTAATGGTTTCAGGAGAAGATTTTAGTCCCTAACCTGTATCAAGGTAGTAAGTACAACAGTCTGGTGACTGTAATGGTGTCAGGAGAGGATTTTAGTCCCTAACCTGTATCAAGGTAGTAAGTACAACTGTCTGGTGGCTGTAATGGTGACAGGAGATTAGGATTTTAGCCCTAACCTGTATCAAGGTATGACGTACACCAGTCTGGTGACTGGTCAGATCACAGGAGATTAGGATTTTAGTCCCTAACCTGTATCAAGGTAGTACGTACACCAGTCTGGTGACTGTTCAGATCACAAGAGATTAGGATTTTAGTCCCTAACCTGTATGAAGGTAGTAATTACACCAGTCTGGTGACTGTAATCGTGACAGGAGATTAGGATTTTAGCCCCTAACCTGTATCAAGGTAGTACGTACACCAGTCTTGTGACTGTTCAGATCACAAGAGATTAGGATTTAAGTCCCTAACCTGTATGAAGGTAGTAATTACAACAGTCTGGTGACTGTAATGGTTTCAGGAGAGGATTTTAGTCCCTAACCTGTATCAAGGTAGTAAGTACAACTGTCTGGTGGCTGTAATGGTGACAGGAGATTAGGATTTTAGGCCCTAACCTGTATCAAGGTATGACGTACACCAGTCTGGTGACTGGTCAGATCACAGGAGATTAGGATTTTAGTCCCTAACCTGTATCAAGGTAGTACGTACACCAGTCTGGTGACTGTTCAGATCACAAGAGATTAGGATTTTAGTCCCTAACCTGTATGAAGGTAGTAATTACACCAGTCTGGTGACTGTAATCGTGACAGGAGATTAGGATTTTAGTCCCTAACCTGTATCAAGGTATGACGTACACCAGTCTGGTGACTGGTCAGATCACAGGAGATTAGGATTTTAGTCCCTAACCTGTATCAAGATAGTACGTACACCAGTCTGGTGACTGTTCAGATCACAAGAGATTAGGATTTAAGTCCCTAACCTGTATGAAGGTAGTAATTACACCAGTCTGGTGACTGTAATCGTGACAGGAGATTAGGATTTTAGTCCCTAACCTGTATCAAGGTAGTACGTACACCAGTCTTGTGACTGTTCAGATCACAAGAGATTAGGATTTAAGTCCCTGACCTGTATGAAGGTAGTAATTACAACAGTCTGGTGACTGTAATGGTTTCAGGAGAGGATTTTAGTCCCTAACCTGTATCAAGGTAGTAAGTACAACTGTCTGGTGGCTGTAATGGTGACAGGAGATTAGGATTTTAGGCCCTAACCTGTATCAAGGTATGACGTACACCAGTCTGGTGACTGGTCAGATCACAGGAGATTAGGATTTTAGTCCCTAACCTGTATGAAGGTAGTAATTACAACAGTCTGGTGACTGTAATGGTTTCAGGAGAGGATTTTAGTCCCTAACCTGTATGAAGGTAGTAAGTACAACTGTCTGGTGGCTGTAATGGTGACAGGAGATTAGGATTTTAGGCCCTAACCTGTATCAAGGTATGACGTACACCAGTCTGGTGACTGGTCAGATCACAGGAGATTAGGATTTTAGTCCCTAACCTGTATCAAGGTAGTACGTACACCAGTCTGGTGACTGTTCAGATCACAAGAGATTAGGATTTTAGTCCCTAACCTGTATGAAGGTAGTAATTACACCAGTCTGGTGACTGTAATGGTGACAGGAGATTAGGATTTTAGTCCCTAACCTGTATCAAGGTAGTACGTACACCAGTCTTGTGACTGTTCAGATCACAAGAGATTAGGATTTAAGTCCCTAACCTGTATGAAGGTAGTAATTACAACAGTCTGGTGACTGTAATGGTTTCAGGAGAGGATTTTAGTCCCTAACCTGTATCAAGGTAGTAATTTCACCAGTCTGGTGACTGTAATGGTGACAGGAGATTAGGATTTTAGGCCCTAACCTGTATCAAGGTATGACGTACACCAGTCTGGTGACTGGTCAGATCACAGGAGATTAGGATTTTAGTCCCTAACCTGTATCAAGGTAGTACGTACACCAGTCTGGTGACTGTTCAGATCACAAGAGATTAGGATTTTAGTCCCTAACCTGTATGAAGTTAGTAATTACACCAGTCTGGTGACTGTAATGGTGACAGGAGATTAGGATTTTAGGCCCTAACCTGTATCAAGGTATGACGTACACCAGTCTGGTGACTGGTCAGATCACAGGAGATTAGGATTTTAGTCCCTAACCTGTATCAAGATAGTACGTACACCAGTCTGGTGACTGTTCAGATCACAAGAGATTAGGATTTTAGTCCCTAACCTGTATGAAGGTAGTAATTACAACAGTCTGGTGACTGTAATGGTTTCAGGAGAGGATTTTAGTCCCTAACCTGTATCAAGGTAGTAAGTACAACAGTCTGGTGACTGTAATGTTGTCAGGAGAGGATTTTAGTCCCTAACCTGTATTAAGGTAATAAGTACAACAGTCTGGTGACTGTAATGGTGTCAGGAGAGGATTTTAGTCCCTAACCTGTATTAAGGTAGTAAGTACAACAGTCTGGTGACTCTAATGGTCACAGAAAATCTTGGATTCCGATCTGTATCACCCTGCCTATATCCTCCTAGATTAGTCCTGAGAAGGACTGTTCTGGTCACTGGAAAGCTTGGACTCCGATCTGGATCACCCTGCCTATATCCTCCTAGATTAGTCCTGAGAAGGACTGTTGTGGTCAGCAGCAGTTTGCAGCCCTGCTCTGGATCTACTTATAAGGGCCGCAAATCTGTCCCTAAGCAGCAGCAGACACTCTCCCTACACTGACTGTCTGGATGGCTGTGTGCCGAGCACAGCGCGCCGGGAGTTATAAAGGCTCGGTCACACTGTGCAGGGCGGCCAATCACTGCTATGCCACAACTAACAGGGCTGTGGCATTGCAGTGGTCTGCCAGCCAATCACTGCACGTGGGCTGGCTCTCAAAAGAGCGCCAACATGCAGAGATGACGACCACGAGCACAGCACGAGTATCGCGAGATTACTCGGTGCTCGCCGAGTCGCCCGAGTACAGTGATACTCGTGCGAGTACCGAGTAGTGGCGAGCATGCTCGCTCATCACTAGTATTGACACTCCTGCAATTCTGTCAGATAATACTCAGTTTCTTCCTGAAAATGATTGCAATCACAAATTCTTTGGTATTATTATCTTCATTTAATTTGTCTTCAATGAAAAAACACAAAAGAGAATGAAGCAAAAAGCAAAACATTGATCATTTCACACAAAACTCCAAAAATGGGCCAGACAAAAGTATTGTCACCCTCAGCCTAATACTTGGTTGCACAATCTTTATCCAAAATAACTGCGATCAACCGCTTCCGGTAACAATCAATGAGTTTCTTACAATGCTCTGCTGGAATTTTAGACCATTCTTCTTTGGCAAACTGCTCCAGGTCCCTGATATTTGAAGGGTCCCTTCTCCAAACTGCCATTTTTAGATCTCTCCACAGGTGTTCTATGGGATTCAGGTCTGGACTCCTTGCTGACCACCTTAGAGGTCTCCAGTGCTTTCTCTCAAACCATTTTCTAATGCTTTTTGAAGTGTGTTTTGGGTCATTGTCCTGCTGGAAGACCCATGACCTCTGAGGGAGACCTAGCTTTCTCACACTGCGCCCTACATTATGCTGCAAAATTTGTTGGTAGTCTTCAAACTTCATAATGCCATGCACACGGTCAAGCAGTCCAGTGCCAGGGGCAGCAAAACAACCCAAAAACATCAGGGAATCTCCGCCATGTTTGACAGTAGGGACCGTGTTCTTTTCTTTAAATACCTCTTTTTTTCTCCTGTAAATGCTATGTTGATGCCTTTGCCCAAAAAGCTCTACTTTTGTCTCATCTGACCAGAGAACATTCTTTCAAAATCTTTTAGTCTTTCTCAGGTAAGTTTTGTCAAACTCCAGACTGGCTTTTTTATGTCTCGGGGTAAGAAGTGGGGTCTTCCTGGGTATCCTACCATGCAGTCCCTTTTCATTCAGACGCCGACGGATAGTACAGGTTGACACTGTTGTACCCTCGGACAGCACGGCAGCTTGAACTTGTTTGGATGTTAGTGGAGGTTCTTTATCCACCATCCACACAATCTTGCGTTGATATCTCTTGTCAATTTTTTTTTTCCGTCCACATCTAGGGAGGTTAGCTACAGTGCCATGGGCTTCAAACCTTTTGATGACACTGCGCACGGTAGACACAGGAACATTCAGGTCTTTGTAGATGGACTTGTAGCCTTAAGATTGCTCATGCTTCCTCACAATTTGGTTTCTCAAGTCCTCAGACAGTTCTTTGGGCTTCTTTCTTTTCCCCACGCTCAATGTGGTACACACAAGGACACAGGACAGAGGTTGAGTCAACTTTAATCCATGTCAACTGGCTTCAAGTGTGATTTAGTTATTGCCAACACCTGTTAGGTGCCACAGGTAAGTTACAGGTGCTGTTAATTACACAAATTAGAGAAGCATCACATGATTTTTCTAACAGTGCCAATACTTTTGTCCATCCCTTTTTGATGTTTGGTGTGGAATTATATCCAATTTGGCTTTAGGACAATTCTTTTTGTGTTTTTTCATTGAAGACAAATTAAATGAAGATAATAATACCAAAGAATTTGTGATTGCAATCATTTTAAGGAAGAAGCTGAGTATTATCTGACAGAATTGCCGGGGTGTCAATACTTTTGTCCACAACTGTATATATCCGTAAGAGTATGTCAGGTCTCTCCAGGCATTTTTTAGAGGTTCCTGCGGGCAATATGAGGAGCCTGGAAATTAAAGGTATAGAAAGAGTTTTTAAATTTGGACGAGGTGGAGATTTTTAGCGTATAGTGTGGTACTGCAAAGCTTATTGGATACTGGCACTCAACACATGCTCACTAGAAGAGTTAAATTATAGAAACGATCTCTATTATCTAATATATAAAGCTGAATGTGTGTGTGTGTATGTATGTATGTGTGTATGTAAGTATGTATGTATGTCCGGGATTGGCATCTACACCGTCGCAACTACAACCACAAAATCGACAGCTGTCAGCTAAAGCCACAAAATTTTGCACAATCACACGTCTGGACCCTGGGACGTGTGACTGTGCAAAATATTGTGGCTGTAGTTGCGACGGTGTAGATGCCAATCCCGGATATACATACATACACACATGCATACATACACACATACACACATTCAGCTTTATATATTAGATTGGAGGAGGGGGGACAATCACTTTTTCACTCAGGACTCTGTAGGTTTCTATTTCTTTTTGCCTTAATAGTAAATACCTTCATTATAAACTGCAGTTTTTGTTTACTTCTTGTTTTATTTTTGTGTGTAATATATAAATTTGTTTGGTGATCTAAATAATTTAAGCGAGACAAACATGTAAAAGAATAAGAAACACTTTTTCACACCACTTTAAATTCCACAGGATTTTGCACAAATGCACAAGAAAGTGGTGTCATCAATTATATAAAATTCATTTTTACATTATTTTGTCTTTTTATCCTCTCTTGTGTATGCATTACATTAAAAAACTACTCTTATATTATTGAAAAAATAGGGGGTTTTACTTTAACACATAGAATTCACAAGTAAGCAGCACCAAGGTCAATTCTTAATTTTATAACTACCTTTATATTTGGCTAATATGTGTCATGGACTGCTGGAAAATAAATCAAACTATATACAATTTGTACTACTGTGTAATTATGCAAAAAGAAAATAAAGGTTTATTGTCGCTTTTTGCAATAAAATTAATTTCTCATCATATTAAATTAAATTTTCTGTAAGTCAGAAATACTCTATGGAGCAACTACCCTAAATCTAATTTTAGCAGTATGCCTGCTCACAAATAGGATTAAAACAATTCTTATTGTATAGATTTGTCCTCAGGTATAATCTGAAATAAAATGTTTCTGTAAAATCTATAAAAACTGCAGTAAAATTGCAAATGTAATATACATTGATTCAGCACAATTTAGAATTCATCTTTGTGGTATAAAAAAGCTTACAGTTTTTATTTAATTGCTTTCATCTTTATAAAAGAATGACGAGACCGTGGAGTTCTAAGTATAAAAGAAAGCTGTATAACAAAGCATTTAACATTTTGATATTTTATTAAATTTTTTACCAAATTAATGTATTATTTCTTGACACTATTATGCTCATTAGTTCTTTCTAGGTTTTCAAAAAACATTAGAAATGTACATACTCATTTTTGTTAGTACGGTAAATGTTATCAACAAATATATGCATCCCTTAATCACCTTCTCTGACTTATCATTGGCAAAGGGAACACGAGTTTCCTACTGTTCAAAGCAACACATATCATATAAAGTATGAAGACAATATAAGAGATCTTAAAAAGAAATTGTAATACTTTCAACTGTTCACCTGATTTTATGTAGAGAGCTGTTATCTTGGCTTATGCTGTAATTACTAATTGCAATCCACCGGTGATTTTGTCACAATATTGAATGGCTTTATGAAAATGAGCACCAGAACATACACTTTATTCTCATCAAATGAGCTGATGACACAAAGCCTTCCTGTGTGCCGCCCAGCTTAGGGGACCGGGATACCCGGCGCAGGGTCCCTTTCCTTGGGGAAGTCACTGGTGGCTGGACCCAGGCCGTGGCCCCAGGCTGGCACACTCCTAAAAGGGGGTATTTACAGGGGATTTAGAAGTTTATATAATTTATAAAGTTTGTAGATGTTATTGTCGTGACGCCACCCAGAATAATGTGGCTATATATGGCCACCGCTGCCTTGTACTGGCCAGGGGATGATGGTGAGAGGCAGCTGAGATGGTATAGCCCTTTTCCGGGTAGGGCTGTAGGGTCCCCTGGACAGGTGATGTTAAAGTTAATGATGGATGAAGATGGAAGTATGGTGAGGAGATGTTAAGGACACAGACACTTACTTGATTCACAGCAAATTCTCTCAGCGGTGATGGTCCCAATCCTGGATAGATGGTAGCTGTTAAATCAGAGGCTGAGGCACAGATGAGGTTTAACTGGTTTACTTTCAACCAAACTATAATACAACAAGTCCCGTCTCTGGAGTCTGCAATAGGGGTTCAGTTGCTCAGGCACCACCGGGTCCTTTACATCCTGCTTGCGCTGTCTATGTGGCCCTGCTGCCGTGTGTGAACTCGCTGCTGGCCCAAATCTGTCCTCTCTGGGTCCCACTCAACAGGCAACTTGAGTCCTTTGTCTCTCTCTGCTTACCCCCTCCGGGAGTACTGCTGAACTCTTAGTATGTTGCTGTGTCTGGCCCTGTGAAGCTTGTTGTTACCTCACGTTTTTTTCCGGTTGCTGTATTGTATATAACTAATGCAGCCACGGATCCGGTATCCGTATCTGCGCTTTTTATCTAGGGTAGATAATGATGCTACCCGATTCTGAAAGTGTTCCTCTTATCAGTTTTCTCCTCCTCAGACCGATGGCTTGGCCCTGGAAATTGTCAGTCAGTCCTCAGGAACTCAATGCAGCTCCTGTCACTCTGAGCTCTTGGCTCCAACTGTCTGAAAATTTACCTCAAACCAGTGTTTTATCTCTAGGGAAGTCTCTGGTGTCTCTGGAGCTCCCCCTACTGGCCAAAGGTGGTAGTGCAGTGGCTTGGCTTTCTAAGTGAGTGCAACTATTATGATCTTATACTGTGGCTAATACCCGCAGGGGCGCCACATTCCCCCTTAGTTAAGAACAGTACTCCGGGACTGTGGGACAATAAACATAAGATATAACAGATAATATCTACAGAGTCTTAAAAAAAAATAAAAAGTTACAAAAACCACTCAAGTTTAAAAAATAGAGTCTTGTAAAAAGTCACTTCAAATAGCGTCCATTAATACAGCTCTGTCCTTGAGGGCTATTTATTTGTTAGGAAAGGCACTGCACTTAGCGTCCATTTTTCCAACAAAGTTTATGAATAAACTTAAGAATGTTCAAAAAACAGTCTTTCCGGAGCTTTAATTTACCGCCTCCGGGCTGATAAATGAAGAAAAGAGTTCAAGAATATGCAAGTAGTTCATACAGAATAGTCTCTGTAGGTACTGAGCTTTTTAACGTTACATCTAATAACTACTAATTAACAACTAAACAAGTTCCTTTCAGATATTTCGGGTTGTAAGTGCAGTAGGCCTCAAGGCCCTCGGGTCACCGCATATGAGGCCAAGTTTTAACTCTCCGTGACTGCCACTTTACATCATACCTTTTAGGATTCTATTCAACTGCATAACTTTAACAAATATACAATGCACATGAAATCTATTTACATTTGGTAGTCTGCATATCTTGCTGGTAATTGACCCTGAGTACTACGCTGTGATCTGCGTAACGCTTGTGTACTGGGTGTACTCAATGTGATGGTGTGAGTGGACGTATACCTAGTAAGTACTTCTGGTTCTGCTAGGGATAATTCCACATTTGTGGGGTTGGCAATTCCACCGTGTCAAGGACTATTATTACTAGGAATTTGTTCTTCCTGTCTTGGGACTTCTTGTGGTACAGGGTCTGCTTCTAATTCTATTGGTCTTGGGGCTTCTGGTATTACAGGCTCTGGTGTTTGATAGAAGGCCATCATGGGAACTACTACTGCACCATTGTAGGTTGGCCAGGTTTTAGGAAAGTCTCCTAAATAGGTGTGATATACTCCATCTTCTTCTTTTTCGTCAACAGGTTGAACCGGTACTGGTTGAATAACTTCTGGTTCAGGTTGAATGACTTCTTTTTCTTTCAATGTCTCTGGACATAGTTTTAGATTGTCTCTTGACACTAGTACTGATGTTAATCCACCATCTTTGCTTATAAGACACATTTTAGGATTGTTCACTCTCATTGGTAAAACTGTATATGGGACGGATTCCCACTGATTGTCCAGTTTATTAGTGCGACGGTTTCTCTTGAGCACTTGATCACCAGGTTTTAATGGGGTTGCTAGAGCATTCTGGTTGAAGTATTGCTCTTGTCTTTCTCTAGTTTTCTGGAGATTCCTTTCTACGCATTCTTGCACTTGGCGATACTGTTGTTGGCGTAGGGAGTCCCAGTTGGAATCCTGCACTTCTGCGTCAGGTTTTACGATGCCCATTTCTAGATCTATTGGTAGCTTGCCAGGTCTTGCACGCATAAGGTAAGCTGGGGTACAGTTTGTGGAGCTTACCGGGACATTGTTATAGAGGTCTACCAAGTCAGGCAATTTCTCTGGCCATAGGTTTCTCTCTGTTTCTGGTAAAGTCTTTAAGAGATCGATTACAATATGGTTCATCTTTTCGCATAAGCCATTTGTTTGCGGATGATAGGCTGTTGTACGGATCTTCTTGCAGCCATACATACTGCAAAATTCTCTGAAGATCTCTGATTCAAATGCTGTGCCTTGGTCTGCGAGTACTTGTTCCGGATATCCATGGGGTCTGCAAAAGTAGGTCTGGAACGCCTTAGCTGCTGTCTTTGCAGTGAGATCTTTCACAGGCACTACTACCAAGAAACGTGAGTAATGGTCCACTATGGTTAAAGCATAGACATAGCCGGACCGGCTTGGTGTCAATTTCACGTGATCTATTGCTACGAGCTCAAGTGGTTGCTTGGTAACTATAGGCTGGAGTGGTGCTCTTTGGTTTTTTAGATCTTTTCTTCTGAGGTTGCACGGACCACAGTTTCTGCACCATTCTTCAATTGATCTTCTCATTCCAACCCAGTAGAATCTTTCTCTTAGAAGTACTTCTAGCTTTTTCCACCCGAAGTGACCAGCACCATTGTGATAAGCTTCTAGGACCATTTTTACATCTTGTTTAGGCACAATGATCTGCCATACTAGCTCATGCGTTTTTGGATTGGTATATCTTCTGCACAGCTTTCCTTGGTACAGGAACATTTTGCCTCTCTCTTTCCAGAGTTGATGTGTCTCTTTCGGTGCATTTTCATTGGGATACGCACTTTGCTCAGTCAGCAGTTCTTTCACCAACTTCACAGCTGGATTGCTGTCTTGAGTGTCAGCCCATCTGTGGTGTGCTAATGGGTTGAGATTCACCTGTTGATGTTTCTGGTAGGCACTGGATTGATACTGTCCTACCTTGGGACGATGGAAGGCGGGTAGTTCAATTTCTTCAAGTTCTACCGGTTCTTCTTCCACGTCTCTCAAGTGCGGCATCCGGGATAAGGCGTCTGCATTTCCATTCTTTCGGCCTGCTCTATACTTGATCACGAAGTTGTAATTAGACAGCCGGGCTATCCATCGCTGTTCCAGCGCACCTAGCTTGGCTGTATCCAGGTGGGTCAATGGGTTGTTATCAGTATAGACGGTGAATTCTGCAGCTGCCAAGTAGTGTTTGAAACGCTCAGTCACAGCCCAGACTACTGCCAGTAGTTCTAACTTGAAGGAGCTGTAATTTTCAGGATTTCTTTCAGTAGGCCGGAGCTTTCTACTTGCAAAGGCGATGACTTTCTCCTTGCCTCCTTGCTTCTGAGATAGTACTGCTCCCAGTCCCACATTACTGGCATCTGTGTAAAGGATGAAAGGTTGTTGGTAATCGGGGTATGCCAGAACTTCTTCTCCGGTCAATGCCTTCTTCAACTTTTCAAAGGAATCTTCCCTCTCATCACTCCACTGGAAAGGAGGATTGCGGTTTGAAGGCTTCTTCGACTGCCCTACCAGGATGTCTTGTAGAGGTGCTGCTAGCTTGGTGAACCCTTGGATAAATCTACGATAGTAGCCCACCAGTCCCAGGAATTGCCTCACCTGTTTCACGCTGGTAGGTCTTGGCCAATCCCTTATTGCGGTTACTTTCTCGGGATCCGGTGCTACTCCTTCTGAACTTACAACGTGTCCCAGGTATTGTACCTTTGGCTTTAGAAGGTGACATTTTGATGGCTTGATCTTCATACCATACCGGGATAAGGCTTCGAACACTTCTGCCAGATCTTGTAGATGTTGTTCGTAAGTCTTTGAGTAGACTATTACATCATCTAGGTACAGAAGGACGGCTTCAAAGTTCTTGTGTCCGAGACAGCATTCCATCAATCGCTGAAAGGCACCGGGTGCGTTGCAGAGTCCGAACGGCATACAATTAAATTCACAGAGACCCATTGGTGTGGTAAATGCTGTCTTCTCTTTATCTTCCTCAGCCACAGGGACTTGCCAATACCCACTTGTTAAGTCTAAGGTGGAAAAATAATTAGCAGATCTTAAAGCAGCTAATGACTCTTCAATTCTAGGTAAGGGGTAGGCGTCTTTATGGGTAATGTGATTAATCTGCCGGTAGTCTACGCACATTCTCATGGTTCCGTCTTTCTTTTTAACTATTACCAGAGGGGCTGCCCAGGGGCTACAACTGTCTCTTATTACCCCGGCCTGTTTCATCTCCCTCAGCATGTCTTTAGCACATTGATAATGAGCGGGCGGTATGGGTCTATATCTCTCTTTTATTGGTGGGTGGTTACCGGTAGGAATTGTATGTTCTACCCCTTTAATCTGTCCGAAGTCTAATGGGTGTTTACTGAAGACCCGTTCATATTCTTCTACTAGTCGGTACACCCCTTGTTTTTGGTGGGTAGGTGTTGAATCTGTACCTATATGCAGCTGCTGACACCAATCTTCTAATTCTCCACTTGAACCATTGTCGTCCGCCTGACATGACGGATTCAAGGGCCCAATGGCTATGATGGCATTGTTGTCAACAGTGTATAGCTTGGCCATTGTAGCGTACCTTGGTAAAGTGACCTCTTCCTCCCACAATTCAAAAGACGTATGGGCACTCTTCCCCTGTGTACCTCGACTATTCCTCTAGCCGTTAATATCGTGGGTCTACTATCAGTGTACACAGGCTCTACCAAGGCTTGGTAATCTCGTCCTTTAATACCAATGGCTGCTCTACACCATACCAGCATTTCAGTTTTTGGAGGTATTACTATAGGAGTTGGGTCACTTACCCTCACACTGCCGATTTCTCCACCTGCAACCTCTACTTGTTGCTTCAGCACCAATGCTTTTATCTCTCTCCGGAGAATTCTCTGCTGGCAGGATTGGGCAGTTTCCGCAAATTGCTGTAAAATAGTAATAACCTCGGAAAAACAATTTTCTAAAACATTCATACCTACCAATACAAAAGGTTCCCGTCGGTTAACATCAACAATTATCATACCCTGATTTTTTAATTCTGCTCTACCAATCTTAATGGTCATCTCTCTAAATCCTACTTGCGGTACCAATTTTCCATTACTAGCATATATACTTAGCTCAACATTAGATGGTCTTTTATCAATGTCTGAATCTGCCCAGTACCTCTTATAAAGGATATGTGGTATAGATGAAATCTGGGAACCAGTGTCCAACAAGGCATTGAGGGGAATACCGTCCAGCACGATGGGGATAATGGGACGTCCTCCGACGTACTTATCATGCCAGGATGTTGGGCCTTGAAAGTTCACTCCTGCGAAGCGGCCCGCATTCCCAGGGGATCCTTGTTTAAATCACAATTGCGGGCGATGTGGCCTGGCTTCCGGCAACGGCGGCAAATAGGCTGTCCATCCGGCTGGTAACGGTCGTTGGGTCGTCCTCTCCACGCTGGGTATCTCTGGGTCTCATCCAGGGAATATCCTCTCTGCGGTTCGCCAACTCCATCTTGGGTGTAGTCTGTGATTCTCTCATTTCCTGCATGGTTTTAGCCATTGAGGTGGCAATGTCTGTTAGAGAGTCAAGCTTTTGCTGGAAAGCATCATTAGCACTGGCCTCCAGGGGCTTAACTGATGTCACTGGCACTCTCTGTTGTTGAGGGGTTTCTGTAATGGATTGCTCAGGATCCTGATCCCAAAGTGCCTCTGCCTGCTGGAGACGAATAGCGCTCTCCTTTAACTGGGCAAATGTCACTTCAGGGTCCTTGAAAGTCAGCATACTCGCATGCCCTCGATGAGAAGGGGTTAATAGTCCCTCAATGAATTGATCTTTTAACAATTTATCAGCGCCAGTGTTAAACATTGGTTCAGCCAGTGTAAGCGCTTTAAGGGCCTCCTGTAAATTCAGGGCAAAGTCTCTCACACTCTCATTGGCCTTTTGTTTGCAATTGAAGAATTTGGTCTTTGCTTTGCTACCAGCAGTAGTTTCAAATACTGCCTTTAATCCAGCTAGAATATGCTCAGCAGTGTCTTTTAGATCAGCGGACCATGCTGTGACTTCTCGCTTGGCATTACCACTTAACTGTGCCATCAGCAAACCAACACGCTGAGCTTCTGCCATTGGAAACATGTTTAAATAGGCCAGCAGTTTTTCTTTAAAATCATCAAAAGTATTAGGCTTACCTTCATACACTGGAAGCCATGGAGCACCTGGGGTATATGACATCAACATCGGCATAATGGGCGCTGCACCTTGCGCCGCTGTGCTGCCGAGCGCTCTGTTTTGTGCTTCAGCTGCATTTGTGTCGCCGGGTGTTTCGGCGTCTCCGTGCTGCGACATGTTGCGCCCCTTAGTTAATCCGGACCCTTCTGGTCCTCTGCCTCCGTCGGGATGGCGTATAATCGTTCCGCTGTGCAGCAGGATTGGTTTTCCCCTTTTGCAGACGTCAGAGCTCTCAGCTTGGTGCCGCCCACAAAGACACGCCCCCTGCTGCTTCTGCTCGCCGCGAGCTCAGTAATGGCGGAATATGAAATTTTTCAGTCAGATCAGAGCTCAGGGCTATGACACAGTTCAAATAGCAGTCTCGTGCTGTGGCAGTTATGAGGTAATTAGTGATGATGCAATTTTACCTCAGAGGCTGGCGGCCATTTTGTTTCAATGTTAGTCAATGGGGAAAAGTCTATTTCAATGGTTTCCAATGGGAAAATCACCTTTTGATAAAAAAGTCAATTTTTCTCGGATTTTCTCACAATTTTCGGCATTAATCACGGCACACAGTACCCGATTTAACCAGGCACGGTAAATCCTGTTCGTGACGCCAAAGAGAGATGTGCCGCCCAGCTTAGGGGACCGGGATACCCGGCGCAGGGTCCCTTTCCTTGGGGGAGTCACTGGTGGCTGGACCCAGGCCGTGGCCCCAGGCTGGCACACTCCTAAAAGGGGGTATTTACAGGGGATTTAGAAGTTTATATAATTTATAAAGTTTGTAGATGTTATTGTCGTGACGCCACCCAGAATAATGTGGCTATATATGGCCACCGCTGCCTTGTACTGGCCAGGGGATGATGGTGAGAGGCAGCTGAGATGGTATAGCCCTTTTCCGGGTAGGGCTGTAGGGTCCCCTGGACAGGTGATGTTAAAGTTAATGATGGATGAAGATGGAAGTATGGTGAGGAGATGTTAAGGACACAGACACTTACTTGATTCACAGCAAATTCTCTCAGCGGTGATGGTCCCAATCCTGGATAGATGGTAGCTGTTAAATCAGAGGCTGAGGCACAGATGAGGTTTAACTGGTTTACTTTCAACCAAACTATAATACAACAAGTCCCGTCTCTGGAGTCTGCAATAGGGGTTCAGTTGCTCAGACCCCACCGGGTCCTTTACCTCCTGCTTGCGCTGTCTATGTGGCCCTGCTGCCGTGTGTGAACTCGCTGCTGGCCCAAATCTGTCCTCTCTGGGTCCCACTCAACAGGCAACTTGAGTCCTTTGTCTCTCTCTGCTTACCCCCTCCGGGAGTACTGCTGAACTCTTAGTATGTTGCTGTGTCTGGCCCTGTGAAGCTTGTTGTTACCTCACGTTTTTTTCCGGTTGCTGTATTGTATATAACTAATGCAGCCACGGATCTGGTATCCGTATCTGCGCTTTTTATCTAGGGTAGATAATGATGCTACCCGATTCTGAAAGTGTTCCTCTTATCAGTTTTCTCCTCCTCAGACCGATGGCTTGGCCCTGGAAATTGTCAGTCAGTCCTCAGGAACTCAATGCAGCTCCTGTCACTCTGAGCTTCTGGCTCCAACTGTCTGAAAATTTACCTCAAACCAGTGTTTTATCTCTAGGGAAGTCTCTGGTGTCTCTGGAGCTCCCCCTACTGGCCAAAGGTGGTAGTGCAGTGGCTTGGCTTTCTAAGTGAGTGCAACTATTATGATCTTATACTGTGGCTAATACCCGCAGGGGCGCCACATTCCCCCTTAGTTAAGAACAGTACTCCGGGACTGTGGGACAATAAACATAAGATATAACAGATAATATCTACAGAGTCTTAAAAAAAAATAAAAAGTTAACAAAAACCACTCAAGTTTAAAAAATAGAGTCTTGTAAAAAGTCACTTCAAATAGCGTCCATTAATACAGCTCTGTCCTTGAGGGCTATTTATTTGTTAGGAAAGGCACTGCACTTAGCGTCCATTTTTTCCAACAAAGTTTATGAATAAACTTAAGAATGTTCAAAAAACAGTCTTTCCGGAGCTTTAATTTACCGCCTCCGGGCTGATAAATGAAGAAAAGAGTTCAAGAATATGCAAGTAGTTCATACAGAATAGTCTCTGTAGGTACTGAGCTTTTTAACGTTACATCTAATAACTACTAATTAACAACTAAACAAGTTCCTTTCAGATACTTCGGGTTGTAAGTGCAGTAGGCCTCAAGGCCCTCGGGTCACCGCATATGAGGCCAAGTTTTAACTCTCCGTGACTGCCACTTTACATCATACCTTTTAGGATTCTATTCAACTGCATAACTTTAACAAATATACAATGCACATGAAATCTATTTACATTTGGTAGTCTGCATATCTTGCTGGTAATTGACCCTGAGTACTACGCTGTGATCTGCGTAACGCTTGTGTACTGGGTGTACTCAATGTGATGGTGTGAGTGGACGTATACCTAGTAAGTACTTCTGGTTCTGCTAGGGATAATTCCACATTTGTGGGGTTGGCAATTCCACCGTGTCAAGGACTATTATTACTAGGAATTTGTTCTTCCTGTCTTGGGACTTCTTGTGGTACAGGGTCTGCTTCTAATTCTATTGGTCTTGGGGCTTCTGGTATTACAGGCTCTGGTGTTTGATAGAAGGCCATCATGGGAACTACTACTGCACCATTGTAGGTTGGCCAGGTTTTAGGAAAGTCTCCTAAATAGGTGTGATATACTCCATCTTCTTCTTTTTCGTCAACAGGTTGAACCGGGTACTGGTTGAATAACTTCTGGTTCAGGTTGAATGACTTCTTTTTCTTTCAATGTCTCTGGACATAGTTTTAGATTGTCTCTTGACACTAGTACTGATGTTAATCCACCATCTTTGCTTATAAGACACATTTTAGGATTGTTCACTCTCATTGGTAAAACTGTATATGGGACGGATTCCCACTGATTGTCCAGTTTATTAGTGCGACGGTTTCTCTTGAGCACTTGATCACCAGGTTTTAATGGGGTTGCTAGAGCATTCTGGTTGAAGTATTGCTCTTGTCTTTCTCTAGTTTTCTGGAGATTCCTTTCTACGCATTCTTGCACTTGGCGATACTGTTGTTGGCGTAGGGAGTCCCAGTTGGAATCCTGCACTTCTGCGTCAGGTTTTACGATGCCCATTTCTAGATCTATTGGTAGCTTGCCAGGTCTTGCACGCATAAGGTAAGCTGGGGTACAGTTTGTGGAGCTTACCGGGACATTGTTATAGAGGTCTACCAAGTCAGGCAATTTCTCTGGCCATAGGTTTCTCTCTGTTTCTGGTAAAGTCTTTAAGAGATCGATTACAATATGGTTCATCTTTTCGCATAAGCCATTTGTTTGCGGATGATAGGCTGTTGTACGGATCTTCTTGCAGCCATACATACTGCAAAATTCTCTGAAGATCTCTGATTCAAATGCTGTGCCTTGGTCTGCGAGTACTTGTTCCGGATATCCATGGGGTCTGCAAAAGTAGGTCTGGAACGCCTTAGCTGCTGTCTTTGCAGTGAGATCTTTCACAGGCACTACTACCAAGAAACGTGAGTAATGGTCCACTATGGTTAAAGCATAGACATAGCCGGACCGGCTTGGTGTCAATTTCACGTGATCTATTGCTACGAGCTCAAGTGGTTGCTTGGTAACTATAGGCTGGAGTGGTGCTCTTTGGTTTTTTAGATCTTTTCTTCTGAGGTTGCACGGACCACAGTTTCTGCACCATTCTTCAATTGATCTTCTCATTCCAACCCAGTAGAATCTTTCTCTTAGAAGTACTTCTAGCTTTTTCCACCCGAAGTGACCAGCACCATTGTGATAAGCTTCTAGGACCATTTTTACATCTTGTTTAGGCATACTGCCATACTAGCTCATGCGTTTTTGGATTGGTATATCTTCTGCACAGCTTTCCTTGGTACAGGAACATTTTGCCTCTCTCTTTCCAGAGTTGATGTGTCTCTTTCGGTGCATTTTCATTGGGATACGCACTTTGCTCAGTCAGCAGTTCTTTCACCAACTTCACAGCTGGATTGCTGTCTTGAGTGTCAGCCCATCTGTGGTGTGCTAATGGGTTGAGATTCACCTGTTGATGTTTCTGGTAGGCACTGGATTGATACTGTCCTACCTTGGGACGATGGAAGGCGGGTAGTTCAATTTCTTCAAGTTCTACCGGTTCTTCTTCCACGTCTCTCAAGTGCGGCATCCGGGATAAGGCGTCTGCATTTCCATTCTTTCGGCCTGCTCTATACTTGATCACGAAGTTGTAATTAGACAGCCGGGCTATCCATCGCTGTTCCAGCGCACCTAGCTTGGCTGTATCCAGGTGGGTCAATGGGTTGTTATCAGTATAGACGGTGAATTCTGCAGCTGCCAAGTAGTGTTTGAAACGCTCAGTCACAGCCCAGACTACTGCCAGTAGTTCTAACTTGAAGGAGCTGTAATTTTCAGGATTTCTTTCAGTAGGCCGGAGCTTTCTACTTGCAAAGGCGATGACTTTCTCCTTGCCTCCTTGCTTCTGAGATAGTACTGCTCCCAGTCCCACATTACTGGCATCTGTGTAAAGGATGAAAGGTTGTTGGTAATCGGGGTATGCCAGAACTTCTTCTCCGGTCAATGCCTTCTTCAACTTTTCAAAGGAATCTTCCCTCTCATCACTCCACTGGAAAGGAGGATTGCGGTTTGAAGGCTTCTTCGACTGCCCTACCAGGATGTCTTGTAGAGGTGCTGCTAGCTTGGTGAACCCTTGGATAAATCTACGATAGTAGCCCACCAGTCCCAGGAATTGCCTCACCTGTTTCACGCTGGTAGGTCTTGGCCAATCCCTTATTGCGGTTACTTTCTCGGGATCCGGTGCTACTCCTTCTGAACTTACAACGTGTCCCAGGTATTGTACCTTTGGCTTTAGAAGGTGACATTTTGATGGCTTGATCTTCATACCATACCGGGATAAGGCTTCGAACACTTCTGCCAGATCTTGTAGATGTTGTTCGTAAGTCTTTGAGTAGACTATTACATCATCTAGGTACAGAAGGACGGCTTCAAAGTTCTTGTGTCCGAGACAGCATTCCATCAATCGCTGAAAGGTACCGGGTGCGTTGCAGAGTCCGAACGGCATACAATTAAATTCACAGAGACCCATTGGTGTGGTAAATGCTGTCTTCTCTTTATCTTCCTCAGCCACAGGGACTTGCCAATACCCACTTGTTAAGTCTAAGGTGGAAAAATAATTAGCAGATCTTAAAGCAGCTAATGACTCTTCAATTCTAGGTAAGGGGTAGGCGTCTTTATGGGTAATGTGATTAATCTGCCGGTAGTCTACGCACATTCTCATGGTTCCGTCTTTCTTTTTAACTATTACCAGAGGGGCTGCCCAGGGGCTACAACTGTCTCTTATTACCCCGGCCTGTTTCATCTCCCTCAGCATGTCTTTAGCACATTGATAATGAGCGGGCGGTATGGGTCTATATCTCTCTTTTATTGGTGGGTGGTTACCGGTAGGAATTGTATGTTCTACCCCTTTAATCTGTCCGAAGTCTAATGGGTGTTTACTGAAGACCCGTTCATATTCTTCTACTAGTCGGTACACCCCTTGTTTTTGGTGGGTAGGTGTTGAATCTGTACCTATATGCAGCTGCTGACACCAATCTTCTAATTCTCCACTTGAACCATTGTCGTCCGCCTGACATGACGGATTCAAGGGCCCAATGGCTATGATGGCATTGTTGTCAACAGTGTATAGCTTGGCCATTGTAGCGTACCTTGGTAAAGTGACCTCTTCCTCTCCACAATTCAAAAGACGTATGGGCACTCTTCCCCTGTGTACCTCGACTATTCCTCTAGCCGTTAATATCGTGGGTCTACTATCAGTGTACACAGGCTCTACCAAGGCTTGGTAATCTCGTCCTTTAATACCAATGGCTGCTCTACACCATACCAGCATTTCAGTTTTTGGAGGTATTACTATAGGAGTTGGGTCACTTACCCTCACACTGCCGATTTCTCCACCTGCAACCTCTACTTGTTGCTTCAGCACCAATGCTTTTATCTCTCTCCGGAGAATTCTCTGCTGGCAGGATTGGGCAGTTTCCGCAAATTGCTGTAAAATAGTAATAACCTCGGAAAAACAATTTTCTAAAACATTCATACCTACCAATACAAAAGGTTCCCGTCGGTTAACATCAACAATTATCATACCCTGATTTTTTAATTCTGCTCTACCAATCTTAATGGTCATCTCTCTAAATCCTACTTGCGGTACCAATTTTCCATTACTAGCATATATACTTAGCTCAACATTAGATGGTCTTTTATCAATGTCTGAATCTGCCCAGTACCTCTTATAAAGGATATGTGGTATAGATGAAATCTGGGAACCAGTGTCCAACAAGGCATTGAGGGGAATACCGTCCAGCACGATGGGGATAATGGGACGTCCTCCGACGTACTTATCATGCCAGGATGTTGGGCCTTGAAAGTTCACTCCTGCGAAGCGGCCCGCATTCCCAGGGGATCCTTGTTTAAATCACAATTGCGGGCGATGTGGCCTGGCTTCCGGCAACGGCGGCAAATAGGCTGTCCATCCGGCTGGTAACGGTCGTTGGGTCGTCCTCTCCACGCTGGGTATCTCTGGGGTCTCATCCAGGGAATATCCTCTCTGCGGTTCGCCAACTCCATCTTGGGTTAGTCTGTGATTCTCTCATTTCCTGCATGGTTTTAGCCATTGAGGTGGCAATGTCTGTTAGAGAGTCAAGCTTTTGCTGGAAAGCATCATTAGCACTGGCCTCCAGGGGCTTAACTGATGTCACTGGCACTCTCTGTTGTTGAGGGGTTTCTGTAATGGATTGCTCAGGATCCTGATCCCAAAGTGCCTCTGCCTGCTGGAGACGAATAGCGCTCTCCTTTAACTGGGCAAATGTCACTTCAGGGTCCTTGAAAGTCAGCATACTCGCATGCCCTCGATGAGAAGGGGTTAATAGTCCCTCAATGAATTGATCTTTTAACAATTTATCAGCGCCAGTGTTAAACATTGGTTCAGCCAGTGTAAGCGCTTTAAGGGCCTCCTGTAAATTCAGGGCAAAGTCTCTCACACTCTCATTGGCCTTTTGTTTGCAATTGAAGAATTTGGTCTTTGCTTTGCTACCAGCAGTAGTTTCAAATACTGCCTTTAATCCAGCTAGAATATGCTCAGCAGTGTCTTTTAGATCAGCGGACCATGCTGTGACTTCTCGCTTGGCATTACCACTTAACTGTGCCATCAGCAAACCAACACGCTGAGCTTCTGCCATTGGAAACATGTTTAAATAGGCCAGCAGTTTTTCTTTAAAATCATCAAAAGTATTAGGCTTACCTTCATACACTGGAAGCCATGGAGCACCTGGGGTATATGACATCAACATCGGCATAATGGGCGCTGCACCTTGCGCCGCTGTGCTGCCGAGCGCTCTGTTTTGTGCTTCAGCTGCATTTGTGTCGCCGGGTGTTTCGGCGTCTCCGTGCTGCGACATGTTGCGCCCCCTTAGTTAATCCGGACCCTTCTGGTCCTCTGCCTCCGTCGGGATGGCGTATAATCGTTCCGCTGTGCAGCAGGATTGGTTTTCCCCTTTTGCAGACGTCAGAGCTCTCAGCTTGGTGCCGCCCACAAAGACACGCCCCCTGCTGCTTCTGCTCGCCGCGAGCTCAGTAATGGCGGAATATGAAATTTTTCAGTCAGATCAGAGCTCAGGGCTATGACACAGTTCAAATAGCAGTCTCGTGCTGTGGCAGTTATGAGGTAATTAGTGATGATGCAATTTTACCTCAGAGGCTGGCGGCCATTTTGTTTCAATGTTAGTCAATGGGGAAAAGTCTATTTCAATGGTTTCCAATGGGAAAATCACCTTTTGATAAAAAAGTCAATTTTTCTCGGATTTTCTCACAATTTTCGGCATTAATCACGGCACACAGTACCCGATTTAACCAGGCACGGTAAATCCTGTTCGTGACGCCAAAGAGAGATGTGCCGCCCAGCTTAGGGGACCGGGATACCCGGCGCAGGGTCCCTTTCCTTGGGGGAGTCACTGGTGGCTGGACCCAGGCCGTGGCCCCAGGCTGGCACACTCCTAAAAGGGGGTATTTACAGGGGATTTAGAAGTTTATATAATTTATAAAGTTTGTAGATGTTATTGTCGTGACGCCACCCAGAATAATGTGGCTATATATGGCCACCGCTGCCTTGTACTGGCCAGGGGATGATGGTGAGAGGCAGCTGCGATGGTATAGCCCTTTTCCGGGTAGGGCTGTAGGGTCCCCTGGACAGGTGATGTTAAAGTTAATGATGGATGAAGATGGAAGTATGGTGAGGAGATGTTAAGGACACAGACACTTACTTGATTCACAGCAAATTCTCTCAGCGGTGATGGTCCCAATCCTGGATAGATGGTAGCTGTTAAATCAGAGGCTGAGGCACAGATGAGGTTTAACTGGTTTACTTTCAACCAAACTATAATACAACAAGTCCCGTCTCTGGAGTCTGCAATAGGGGTTCAGTTGCTCAGACCCCACCGGGTCCTTTACCTCCTGCTTGCGCTGTCTATGTGGCCCTGCTGCCGTGTGTGAACTCGCTGCTGGCCCAAATCTGTCCTCTCTGGGTCCCACTCAACAGGCAACTTGAGTCCTTTGTCTCTCTCTGCTTACCCCCTCCGGGAGTACTGCTGAACTCTTAGTATGTTGCTGTGTCTGGCCCTGTGAAGCTTGTTGTTACCTCACGTTTTTTTCCGGTTGCTGTATTGTATATAACTAATGCAGCCACGGATCCGGTATCCGTATCTGCGCTTTTTATCTAGGGTAGATAATGATGCTACCCGATTCTGAAAGTGTTCCTCTTATCAGTTTTCTCCTCCTCAGACCGATGGCTTGGCCCTGGAAATTGTCAGTCAGTCCTCAGGAACTCAATGCAGCTCCTGTCACTCTGAGCTTCTGGCTCCAACTGTCTGAAAATTTACCTCAAACCAGTGTTTTATCTCTAGGGAAGTCTCTGGTGTCTCTGGAGCTCCCCCTACTGGCCAAAGGTGGTAGTGCAGTGGCTTGGCTTTCTAAGTGAGTGCAACTATTATGATCTTATACTGTGGCTAATACCCGCAGGGGCGCCACATTCCCCCTTAGTTAAGAACAGTACTCCGGGACTGTGGGACAATAAACATAAGATATAACAGATAATATCTACAGAGTCTTAAAAAAAAATAAAAAGTTACAAAAACCACTCAAGTTTAAAAAATAGAGTCTTGTAAAAAGTCACTTCAAATAGCGTCCATTAATACAGCTCTGTCCTTGAGGGCTATTTATTTGTTAGGAAAGGCACTGCACTTAGCGTCCATTTTTCCAACAAAGTTTATGAATAAACTTAAGAATGTTCAAAAAACAGTCTTTCCGGAGCTTTAATTTACCGCCTCCGGGCTGATAAATGAAGAAAAGAGTTCAAGAATATGCAAGTAGTTCATACAGAATAGTCTCTGTAGGTACTGAGCTTTTTAACGTTACATCTAATAACTACTAATTAACAACTAAACAAGTTCCTTTCAGATACTTCGGGTTGTAAGTGCAGTAGGCCTCAAGGCCCTCGGGTCACCGCATATGAGGCCAAGTTTTAACTCTCCGTGACTGCCACTTTACATCATACCTTTTAGGATTCTATTCAACTGCATAACTTTAACAAATATACAATGCACATGAAATCTATTTACATTTGGTAGTCTGCATATCTTGCTGGTAATTGACCCTGAGTACTACGCTGTGATCTGCGTAACGCTTGTGTACTGGGTGTACTCAATGTGATGGTGTGAGTGGACGTATACCTAGTAAGTACTTCTGGTTCTGCTAGGGATAATTCCACATTTGTGGGGTTGGCAATTCCACCGTGTCAAGGACTATTATTACTAGGAATTTGTTCTTCCTGTCTTGGGACTTCTTGTGGTACAGGGTCTGCTTCTAATTCTATTGGTCTTGGGGCTTCTGGTATTACAGGCTCTGGTGTTTGATAGAAGGCCATCATGGGAACTACTACTGCACCATTGTAGGTTGGCCAGGTTTTAGGAAAGTCTCCTAAATAGGTGTGATATACTCCATCTTCTTCTTTTTCGTCAACAGGTTGAACCGGTACTGGTTGAATAACTTCTGGTTCAGGTTGAATGACTTCTTTTTCTTTCAATGTCTCTGGACATAGTTTTAGATTGTCTCTTGACACTAGTACTGATGTTAATCCACCATCTTTGCTTATAAGACACATTTTAGGATTGTTCACTCTCATTGGTAAAACTGTATATGGGACGGATTCCCACTGATTGTCCAGTTTATTAGTGCGACGGTTTCTCTTGAGCACTTGATCACCAGGTTTTAATGGGGTTGCTAGAGCATTCTGGTTGAAGTATTGCTCTTGTCTTTCTCTAGTTTTCTGGAGATTCCTTTCTACGCATTCTTGCACTTGGCGATACTGTTGTTGGCGTAGGGAGTCCCAGTTGGAATCCTGCACTTCTGCGTCAGGTTTTACGATGCCCATTTCTAGATCTATTGGTAGCTTGCCAGGTCTTGCACGCATAAGGTAAGCTGGGGTACAGTTTGTGGAGCTTACCGGGACATTGTTATAGAGGTCTACCAAGTCAGGCAATTTCTCTGGCCATAGGTTTCTCTCTGTTTCTGGTAAAGTCTTTAAGAGATCGATTACAATATGGTTCATCTTTTCGCATAAGCCATTTGTTTGCGGATGATAGGCTGTTGTACGGATCTTCTTGCAGCCATACATACTGCAAAATTCTCTGAAGATCTCTGATTCAAATGCTGTGCCTTGGTCTGCGAGTACTTGTTCCGGATATCCATGGGGTCTGCAAAAGTAGGTCTGGAACGCCTTAGCTGCTGTCTTTGCAGTGAGATCTTTCACAGGCACTACTACCAAGAAACGTGAGTAATGGTCCACTATGGTTAAAGCATAGACATAGCCGGACCGGCTTGGTGTCAATTTCACGTGATCTATTGCTACGAGCTCAAGTGGTTGCTTGGTAACTATAGGCTGGAGTGGTGCTCTTTGGTTTTTTAGATCTTTTCTTCTGAGGTTGCACGGACCACAGTTTCTGCACAATTCTTCAATTGATCTTCTCATTCCAACCCAGTAGAATCTTTCTCTTAGAAGTACTTCTAGCTTTTTCCACCCGAAGTGACCAGCACCATTGTGATAAGCTTCTAGGACCATTTTTACATCTTGTTTAGGCACAATGATCTGCCATACTAGCTCATGCGTTTTTGGATTGGTATATCTTCTGCACAGCTTTCCTTGGTACAGGAACATTTTGCCTCTCTCTTTCCAGAGTTGATGTGTCTCTTTCGGTGCATTTTCATTGGGATACGCACTTTGCTCAGTCAGCAGTTCTTTCACCAACTTCACAGCTGGATTGCTGTCTTGAGTGTCAGCCCATCTGTGGTGTGCTAATGGGTTGAGATTCACCTGTTGATGTTTCTGGTAGGCACTGGATTGATACTGTCCTACCTTGGGACGATGGAAGGCGGGTAGTTCAATTTCTTCAAGTTCTACCGGTTCTTCTTCCACGTCTCTCAAGTGCGGCATCCGGGATAAGGCGTCTGCATTTCCATTCTTTCGGCCTGCTCTATACTTGATCACGAAGTTGTAATTAGACAGCCGGGCTATCCATCGCTGTTCCAGCGCACCTAGCTTGGCTGTATCCAGGTGGGTCAATGGGTTGTTATCAGTATAGACGGTGAATTCTGCAGCTGCCAAGTAGTGTTTGAAACGCTCAGTCACAGCCCAGACTACTGCCAGTAGTTCTAACTTGAAGGAGCTGTAATTTTCAGGATTTCTTTCAGTAGGCCGGAGCTTTCTACTTGCAAAGGCGATGACTTTCTCCTTGCCTCCTTGCTTCTGAGATAGTACTGCTCCCAGTCCCACATTACTGGCATCTGTGTAAAGGATGAAAGGTTGTTGGTAATCGGGGTATGCCAGAACTTCTTCTCCGGTCAATGCCTTCTTCAACTTTTCAAAGGAATCTTCCCTCTCATCACTCCACTGGAAAGGAGGATTGCGGTTTGAAGGCTTCTTCGACTGCCCTACCAGGATGTCTTGTAGAGGTGCTGCTAGCTTGGTGAACCCTTGGATAAATCTACGATAGTAGCCCACCAGTCCCAGGAATTGCCTCACCTGTTTCACGCTGGTAGGTCTTGGCCAATCCCTTATTGCGGTTACTTTCTCGGGATCCGGTGCTACTCCTTCTGAACTTACAACGTGTCCCAGGTATTGTACCTTTGGCTTTAGAAGGTGACATTTTGATGGCTTGATCTTCATACCATACCGGGATAAGGCTTCGAACACTTCTGCCAGATCTTGTAGATGTTGTTCGTAAGTCTTTGAGTAGACTATTACATCATCTAGGTACAGAAGGACGGCTTCAAAGTTCTTGTGTCCGAGACAGCATTCCATCAATCGCTGAAAGGTACCGGGTGCGTTGCAGAGTCCGAACGGCATACAATTAAATTCACAGAGACCCATTGGTGTGGTAAATGCTGTCTTCTCTTTATCTTCCTCAGCCACAGGGACTTGCCAATACCCACTTGTTAAGTCTAAGGTGGAAAAATAATTAGCAGATCTTAAAGCAGCTAATGACTCTTCAATTCTAGGTAAGGGGTAGGCGTCTTTATGGGTAATGTGATTAATCTGCCGGTAGTCTACGCACATTCTCATGGTTCCGTCTTTCTTTTTAACTATTACCAGAGGGGCTGCCCAGGGGCTACAACTGTCTCTTATTACCCCGGCCTGTTTCATCTCCCTCAGCATGTCTTTAGCACATTGATAATGAGCGGGCGGTATGGGTCTATATCTCTCTTTTATTGGTGGGTGGTTACCGGTAGGAATTGTATGTTCTACCCCTTTAATCTGTCCGAAGTCTAATGGGTGTTTACTGAAGACCCGTTCATATTCTTCTACTAGTCGGTACACCCCTTGTTTTTGGTGGGTAGGTGTTGAATCTGTACCTATATGCAGCTGCTGACACCAATCTTCTAATTCTCCACTTGAACCATTGTCGTCCGCCTGACATGACGGATTCAAGGGCCCAATGGCTATGATGGCATTGTTGTCAACAGTGTATAGCTTGGCCATTGTAGCGTACCTTGGTAAAGTGACCTCTTCCTCTCCACAATTCAAAAGACGTATGGGCACTCTTCCCCTGTGTACCTCGACTATTCCTCTAGCCGTTAATATCGTGGGTCTACTATCAGTGTACACAGGCTCTACCAAGGCTTGGTAATCTCGTCCTTTAATACCAATGGCTGCTCTACACCATACCAGCATTTCAGTTTTTGGAGGTATTACTATAGGAGTTGGGTCACTTACCCTCACACTGCCGATTTCTCCACCTGCAACCTCTACTTGTTGCTTCAGCACCAATGCTTTTATCTCTCTCCGGAGAATTCTCTGCTGGCAGGATTGGGCAGTTTCCGCAAATTGCTGTAAAATAGTAATAACCTCGGAAAAAACAATTTTCTAAAACATTCATACCTACCAATACAAAAGGTTCCCGTCGGTTAACATCAACAATTATGATACCCTGATTTTTTAATTCTGCTCTACCAATCTTAATGGTCATCTCTCTAAATCCTACTTGCGGTACCAATTTTCCATTACTAGCATATATACTTAGCTCAACATTAGATGGTCTTTTATCAATGTCTGAATCTGCCCAGTACCTCTTATAAAGGATATGTGGTATAGATGAAATCTGGGAACCAGTGTCCAACAAGGCATTGAGGGGAATACCGTCCAGCACGATGGGGATAATGGGACGTCCTCCGACGTACTTATCATGCCAGGATGTTGGGCCTTGAAAGTTCACTCCTGCGAAGCGGCCCGCATTCCCAGGGGATCCTTGTTTAAATCACAATTGCGGGCGATGTGGCCTGGCTTCCGGCAACGGCGGCAAATAGGCTGTCCATCCGGCTGGTAACGGTCGTTGGGTCGTCCTCTCCACGCTGGGTATCTCTGGGGTCTCATCCAGGGAATATCCTCTCTGCGGTTCGCCAACTCCATCTTGGGTGTAGTCTGTGATTCTCTCATTTCCTGCATGGTTTTAGCCATTGAGGTGGCAATGTCTGTTAGAGAGTCAAGCTTTTGCTGGAAAGCATCATTAGCACTGGCCTCCAGGGGCTTAACTGATGTCACTGGCACTCTCTGTTGTTGAGGGGTTTCTGTAATGGATTGCTCAGGATCCTGATCCCAAAGTGCCTCTGCCTGCTGGAGACGAATAGCGACTCCCTTTAACTGGGCAAATGTCACTTCAGGGTCCTTGAAAGTCAGCATACTTGCATGCCCTCGATGAGAAGGGTTAATAGTCCCTCAATGAATTGATCTTTTAACAATTTATCAGCGCCAGTGTTAAACATTGGTTCAGCCAGTGTAAGCGCTTTAAGGGCCTCCTGTTAAATTCAGGGCAAAGTCTCTCACACTCTCATTGGCCTTTTGTTTGCAATTGAAGAATTTGGTCTTGCTTTGCTACCAGCAGTAGTTTCAAATACTGCCTTTAATCCAGCTAGAATATGCTCAGCAGTGTCTTTTAGATCAGCGGACCATGCTGTGACTTCTCGCTTGGCATTACCACTTAACTGTGCCATCAGCAAACCAACACGCTGAGCTTCTGCCATTGGAAACATGTTTAAATAGGCCAGCAGTTTTTCTTTAAAATCATCAAAAGTATTAGGCTTACCTTCATACACTGAAGCCATGGAGCACCTGGGGTATATGACATCAACATCGGCATAATGGCGCTGCACCTTGCGCCGCTGTGCTGCCGAGCGCTCTGTTTTGTGCTTCAGCTGCATTTGTGTCGCCGGGTGTTTCGGCGTCTCCGTGCTGCGACATGTTGCGCCCCCTTAGTTAATCCGACCCTTCTGGTCCTCTGCCTCCGTCGGGATGGCGTATAATCGTTCCGCTGTGCAGCAGGATTGGTTTTTCCCCTTTTGCAGACGTCAGAGCTCTCAGCTTGGTGCCCGCCCACAAAGACACGCCCCCTGCTGCTTCTGCTCACCGCGAGCTCAGTAATGGCGGAATATGAAATTTTTCAGTCAGATCAGAGCTCAGGGCTATGACACAGTTCAAATAGCAGTCTCGTGCTGTGGCAGTTATGAGGTAATTAGTGATGATGCAATTTTACCTCAGAGGCTGGCGGCCATTTTGTTTCAATGTTAGTCAATGGGGAAAAGTCTATTTCAATGGTTTCCAATGGGAAAATCACCTTTTGATAAAAAAGTCAATTTTTCTCGGATTTTCTCACAATTTTCGGCATTAATCACGGCACACAGTACCCGATTTAACCAGGCACGGTAAATCCTGTTCGTGACGCCAAAGAGAGATGTGCCGCCCAGCTTAGGGGACCGGGATACCCGGCGCAGGGTCCCTTTCCTTGGGGGAGTCACTGGTGGCTGGACCAGGCCGTGGCCCCAGGCTGGCACACTCCTAAAAGGGGTATTTACAGGGGATTTAGAAGTTTATATAATTATAAAGTTTGTAGATGTTATTGTCGTGACGCCACCCAGAATAATGTGGCTATATATGGCCACCGCTGCCTTGTACTGGCCAGGGATGATGGTGAGAGGCAGCTGAGATGGTATAGCCCTTTTCCGGGTAGGGCTGTAGGGTCCCCTGGACAGGTGATGTTAAAGTTAATGATGGATGAAGATGGAAGTATGGTGAGAGATGTTAAGGACACAGACACTTACTTGATTCACAGCAAATTCTCTCAGCGGTGATGGTCCCAATCCTGGATAGATGGTAGCTGTTAAATCAGAGGCTGAGGCACAGATGAGGTTTAACTGGTTTACTTTCAACCAAACTATAATACAACAAGTCCCGTCTCTGGAGTCTGCAATAGGGGTTCAGTTGCTCAGGCCCCACCGGGTCCTTTACCTCCTGCTTGCGCTGTCTATGTGGCCCTGCTGCCGTGTGTGAACTCGCTGCTGGGCCCAAATCTGTCCTCTCTGGGTCCCACTCAACAGGCAACTTGAGTCCTTTGTCTCTCTCTGCTTACCCCCTCCGGGAGTACTGCTGAACTCTTAGTATGTTTGCTGTGTCTGGCCCTGTGAAGCTTGTTGTTACCCTCACGTTTTTTTTCCGGTTGCTGTATTGTATATAACTAATGCAGCCACGGATCCGGTATCCGTATCTGCGCTTTTTATCTAGGGTAGATAATGATGCTAACCCGATTTCTGAAAGTGTTCCTCTTATCAGTTTTCTCCTCCTCAGACCGATGGCTTGGCCCTGGAAATTGTCAGTCAGTCCTCAGGAACTCAATGCAGCTCCTGTCACTCTGAGCTCCTGGCTCCAACTGTCTGAAAATTTACCTCAAACCAGTGTTTATCTCTAGGGAAGTCTCTGGTGTCTCTGGAGCTCCCCCTACTGGCCAAAGGTGGTAGTGCAGTGGCTTGGCTTTCTAAGTGAGTGCAACTATTATGATCTTATACTGTGGCTAATACCCGCAGGGGCGCCACATTTGCATTACACACACAATTGTTTAAAAGAAAGCTGTCATCTGATTTATGTTGCCCAAACCACAGGCAGCATGAAATAGATACTAGCTGCATTATTGGAGCCATTTATTTTCTATTCCAAACTGCAAAAGCTGGCCTTTGGACATATAAATCCTGGACGAATTTTCTGAGTTATGAGGTCCCCGCTGACTTTTCCCACACTTTACCACTGAATGACAGGTTTTTCCTATATGTGTGCATATATAACATATTGCCTGGTGGTACTTCTCTGCTGAGCCTTGGCAGTTGGTCTCTGGGGTTCATGGTATATATACCATGAATCCCAGAGACCAACTGCCAAGGCTCAGCAGAGAAGTACCACGGGACATTATGTTAGAACAGGGGTGGACAGCTCCAGGCCTCGAGGGCCGGACACAATCCAGGTTTTCTGGATATCCTTAGCATTTGATATTTGGAATCATCACCTGTGCAGGACATTAAATTACCAACTGTTAAATGCTAAGGATATCCAGAAAACCTGCACTGTGTGCGGCCCTCGAGGCCTGGAGTTGACCACCCCTTTGTTAGAAAATTCCAAAGCAGCACTTGCATCAGTGCGTACTACCACTACGAATCAAACTAATAAACTGATCTATGCCACTGCCTCAGCAATCCTGGAAATGATTGGCTATACCAACAAGACCAACAGAAGTAGGTGCCATCTTTGGAAAAGAAAACTGGAGACTGAAATCAAGGTGACACAAAAAGAAGTTAAGATTCAAGCATAGAAATGAAAATCGGGCACTGACCTGTTAACAGCGTTACTCATATTACTCCTTGTGGCGGTGGCGTGCTGTGGAATCTCCTGTTGCTCAGCCAGAGTTCAAGACAATATATCCAAAAAGATAGATAGGCGGCACTCAGCTTTCCAATTTGCAGCTGATTGAATTACTGAAGTTAGCCAACAAAACAAAAGTATAAAAGTGTGTATAGATTAAGAATAAGTACCAACTGGACAAGTAGTACAAAAACCTGACTCCATCTAAAGCACTAGAGACTGCTGAAAAAAGGCTCACAGCACTTGCTGCAAGATTAGGGAGAAAACACTGGAAAAGCAGAGGCCAAGAAAATAAATGCCTGTTCTCCAAAAAAATCCAATGTATACTTCCAACTGCAGAGTAACAATGCACATAGAGGCATTAGGTTAGGTACCTGATGCAGGAGAACACCTTGACATTGGTTATCAGGCTCCCATAGATTGGCCAGTACATCAGCTAAATTTTTCCATTTTTCAAATATTCCTAAACATTTTGCTTTGTTTCATTTCCTGTTTTATATTTAACATTAGTTTAATGTATTTGCCCTGTCTAGTATTTTTATAACAGTTTGTTAGACCATTTGTTCCTTTTTCTTGTGTCCCAGAGTGAAGCTGTATGTGCAGCTGTTTTTATACATCTTTAGAAATCCGGCTATTATGGCTCCTTTTTATATCAATTTTATATCGATTTTTTTTCATGTTACCTGTTAAGGTCCTTCCAGTGCTTGTATATAGAGGAGGAGCCTTTTCATATAATAGACCCTACCAAGATAATCACTATGGCTCCCTTACGTCTTGCTGGACTCCTGCCTGGTAAAACCTTTGTGGCACTGGATAAGAGGAAGAGGGTTCTGTCATTGGGTCACTCATCGAGACTTGCCGGCCTAGTTGAGTTAAAAATGCTCTTTCTTTGATTTCTCGTCACTATTGCTGGCCTATTATCCGTCAAGACATTCACGATTTTCCTGCCTCATGGACCCTCGGTCTTTTCTTCCAGGCGATAAAGTATGGCTTTCATCCAAGTACATCAGGCTAAAGGTGCCATCCTACAATTAGGGGCCGCGTCATGTTGGTCCCTTCGAAGTCTTGGGATGCATCAACGATGTTGCCTATAAGCTGAAACTGCCTGCCTTGCTTCACATCCCCAACTCCTTTCATGTCTTGCTGTTGAAACTGATGGTGCTTAATCGCTTTTATCCTTCCTCCGGCACTGTTCCACAGCCTCTTACCTCTGTGGTTGTATTCGAAGTAAAAGACATCCTGCCATGAAGAAGAGTAGAGGCAGGACTGTCTTCTTGATTGACTGGATTGGCTTTGGTCCCGAGGAGAGAGCCTAGGAGCCACGGGAGAATATTAATGTGCCTCATGTTCTGGAGAGATTTCTTGCGCACCTTTGGCAGAGGGGACATAGGGATATTGTTGGGTCCCCTGGCATCACTCCCCCGCTCACCTTCCTGATGCTGCGTTTCCTCCACCGGTCGGGCATCCGGCGTTCAGGCGTGCGGTGTCTTGGAGCCGTCACTGTGTCCCCTGCCTGTCTGCATATGGACAGGCATATGGGCCTGAAACTCATTGGGGCTCAGTTTATAGCTGAGTGGTCAAGCTTCTGACTCATGGAGTATAATTTCAGTTCAAGGCACAAAAGCCAAAAAAACTTTGCTTTTCAAATGATGCTGACTAGCACACAAGCTCTAGTGAAGTTTCACTTTGAGTGTGAAGAAAGTCACATATCATATGTGAGAAATTGGAATCAGAATGATTTTTGCAGACATTGAGAGTTCACATGTTTAATAGGGTTGTCTGGTCTAAAATTATAATTCTGCAGTTACTTTATGTGACTGCAGACTCATTAACTAACCCAACACATACATTGTGTACTGTGACGATCCATCGGTTTCTAAGCGGGGAATGGTGGTCATGTGATCTCAATTTGGTGATGTGCATGTTCCTAGCCAAGAACTAACTAGTGGGCTCAGCCTTTCTCAATACAAGTGTAGGGAGTTGGCATATTTGACTAGTAGGTGCAGCTATATTGTGGGCTTCATGCATTTGTATTGAGCGAGGCTACGCCAACTTGTCGGGGCCTTGCCGGAACATTCATATTGCACAATTACATTCATGTGCAAAGTGTGTGTGCTGGGAGGATTAAATAAATCTGAGGTAACATAGAGTTACTGCAGAATTATCATTTTAGACCAGAAAACCCCTTTAAACATGCAAACTCTCATTATGTGTGACAATCATTCTGATTATATGAGGGCATAGGGGGAAAAGATTATAATGTATGGGGGCCACAGAAAAGGGATATTAATTGGATGTGAATCAAATTTTTGTACTCTACACTGTTTGTGGACCGTATTGGATATTAAAGTATTGTATGGATGCCACAGAGAGGGATATTATACTGTGTGGAGTAAAAAATGGAAGACATTTCACCATATTTAGTTAACAGATGGGGCTGATGAAGGGACTAAGAAGTCTCGAAAGCTCGCCTTGTAACATCACTTATTTTATTTTTGTAAGCCATTAAATGGTATGACAACTACAAGATTATCTTGTTTCTCCCACTGAGAGCAATCAACATTTTCTCAACTGGCTAAAACGGTATCAAAACATTTTCTTCTAACCAGATGGGGTCATTATTAACTATATTCGGGCCAGAATGCGGGATGTTATTACTATAGTTGGGCCAGAAGGGGAGATATTATTAATATATTGAAGCCATAATGGGAGTCTTTACCAATGTATGGAGCCACAATGTGGTCATTGCTTCCATTAAAGAAGGGGACTTCACATTATTAAAGCCTCCATTGATATCCATGCATTAACAATACTTACCTTGTGGCTTCAAAAAATGCTATTAAATTGTGAGTCCTCAATTTTTTTACATTCAATCTGTTTTGATGCATAAAAGTTGTAGGCTTTTATTGTATAGGAGCAGAAAATATTGTACAGTACTGTGTGGGTGTCACCTGCTTAGTTGGCGCTCGACCTTGCTGGATGCTGCTGTGTATGTGCTTGTCTTTAAGAGCTGCATGGCTGATAGTTGTGAAGGTCCTGGGCCTCCTGTGTTGTGCTCCAGAACTGCATTCACTATGAGGTTTGGCTGCTGGTTGAGGGGTTAATGTGTGACTCACTTGGGCTCCCCTTCCCCTGGCTTTAATAGCCTCTCCTTCCACCAGGGGGTGCTGCTGATAGAGTTTCACTCTATGCCTGGAAGCCATGCTATGCTGACCTGTGTGTTTTGTGTTGCTGAAGTTTCTTTCCTTTGGAGTTGCTGTATCCCAGTTCAGTGGTGGGAGGTGAGGGGGCAATAGCGCAGGGCTAGTGGAGGATTTTTAGGAAGAGGCTGGAGGCCTGAACCTTCTCACCTCAGAGATACCTTCGGAATCAGGGCCATTCAGGGTTCCTAGACTAGGGTCAGACTAGTCTTCCCTGGTCACCCTGCCCATAACTGCCATTCCCTCATCAGCATTCTCACTACACCGTGACAGTGGTGTTACTGAGGAGGTAGACATTACTGTCATATTTCAGCACAAGGATGACCACTGGTAATGTACAGGGGCATAAAGAGTAATTTTATGCAAACCACTGCAATTGTATATCACAGTTATGGTGTGGCTACAGTGAATGTGTAGGAGCAATGAATATTTTATATTCAACCCTCTGCTCTACCAGTGATAATTGAATAACAAGTATTTGCATGTACTATAGAATTGTACTTGTATGATATAAGCCCAATCCACGACACTGTGAATGATATCAACAATAATTACAGATTTTAAAGAAAAAACAAGCCACATACACCGGTGTTGATGGAAGGCTTAACGTATAGCTCTCAGAATATGGCAACAAAAAATCTATCTCAACAAAAAAATGTAATAAATTGTGGCCGCTTGAAATAAGAAAAATGCAAAAGCAAAAAAAAATACGCTCCATCCTAATGGCCGAGAACAGAGGGGTTAAATTGTTTATTGATTTGGTTTATTCCAACTGAAACATTCATTTTAATGTTATCTTCATTTGCAAATAATTAAAACAATATTTTCCTGTTGTTAATTTGTAAATTTCCCCCAAGTTTAATTTAAGATTTGCAAAAACATTTCATAAACAGTTGAATGCTCTTTTTACATTTCGCACACGGTGATATATCTGCTTCAAATTTAGAGGAAATTGTGTCTATTTCTGTAAATTCAGTCTGTGATTGCCATCTGGTCTTAATGCTTTTTATCATGCCGGTATAGGAAATTGTGTTATAATTCCATCAACATGACTGTGTAAAAACAGTGAAGTGGTATTGCTTCAATTAGTGAAGTTCATGTTTTCACATTTGGTTAGCATGCACAATTTCCTCTTGAAATGGTAAGTTGTGTTCGTGCATTAAAATGAACACATCATTATTCAGGTAATTTGGGAACAGATGCTAAAAACACTTTAAAAGTAATTAAAAAAGCTATCTATAAAAGATTAATTTTCTCTGCGTTATGTCCTTGGGAAAATTCTTTAGGAATTATACTTCACCTTTGAAACTACCTATTACAATGTTCAGGGGCCATTTTTTCAATAGCACAAAATCTGCATCTTTTTACTGGTGACATGGAAAATTATGTTTCCTCCTCTGAGGTTATCTCTAATCAGTGTTCACTGCAGGAATGGTAACGAACTATAAAATAAAGCTCGAATGTAATTCCCATAATTATAAACACAGTAGCGTAGGATCTGTACAATGCAAACAAACTTACAGAACATGCTCAAAATACTACGGAAGAGGTAAAGATGCAGAAAACAGAAACCAAACAACAAAGGCTAAACACAATAATGAAAAGTAAAAGGAGAAAAGAGAAAACAAAAGTAACTTTTAAAAAGCAAGATGAATAAGGTTGCTTAAAGAGGAACTATAATATAAAGGGAAGGCTGTGGTCACAGTTTTTTAGTGCCTTTTAAAATGCATGCTTTTTACATGCGTTTTTTCATGTCAGCATGAGTTTTTTAAGGTCTCTGATGGCTCCCTGCGTTTTTGGCGCGTTTTTGAATTGCCAAAAAAAATATGCTTGTAGTATTTTTTGGTGCGTTTTG
>JARQOC010000255.1:0-105000 GCA_033576535.1 Allobates femoralis
ACATACATTACATTACTGATCCTGAGTTACCTCCTGTATTATACTCCAGAGCTGCACTCACTATTCTGCTGGTGCAGTCACTGTGTACATACATTACATTACTGATCCTGAGTTACCTCCTGTATTATACTCCAGAGCTGCACTCACTATTCTGCTGGTGCAGTCACTGTGTACATACATTACATTACTGATCCTGAGTTACCTCTTGTATTATACTCCAGAGCTGCACTCACTATTCTGCTGGTGCAGTCACTGTGTACATACATTACATTACTGATCCTGAGTCACCTCATGTATTATACTCCAGAGCTGCACTCACTATTCTGCTGGTGCAGTCACTGTGTACATACATTACATTACTGATCCTGAGTTACCTCCTGTATTATACTCCAGAGCTGCACTCACTATTCTGCTGGTGAAGTCACTGTGTACATACATTACATTACTGATCCTGAGTCACCTCATGTATTATACTCCAGAGCTGCACTCACTATTCTGCTGGTGCAGTCACTGTGTACATACATTACATTACTGATCCTTAGTTACCTCCTGTATTATACTCCAGAGCTGCACTCACTATTCTGCTGGTGCAGTCACTGTGCACATACATTACATTACTGATCCTGAGTTACCTCCTGTATTATCCTCGAGAGCTGCACTCACTATTCTGCTGGTGCAGTCACTGTGTACATACATTACTGATCCTGAGTTACCTCCTGTATTATACTCCAGAGCTGCACTCACTATTCTGCTGGTGCAGTCACTGTGTACATACATTACATTACTGATCCTGAGTTACCCCCTGTATTATCCTCCAGAGCTGCACTCACTATTCTGCTGGTGCAGTCACTGTGTACATACATTACTGATCCTGAGTTACCTCCTGTATTATACTCCAGAGCTGCACTCACTATTCTGCTGGTGCAGTCACTGTGTACATACATTACATTACTGATCCTGAGTTACCTCCTGTATTATCCTCCAGAGCTGCACTCACTATTCCGCTAGTGCAGTCACTGTGTACATACATTACATTACTGATCCTGAGTTACCTCCTGTATTATACTCCAGAGCTGCACTCACTATTCTGCTGGTGCAGTCACTGTGTACATACATTACATTACTGATCCTGAGTTACCTCCTGTATTATACTCCAGAGCTGTACTCACTATTCTGCTGGTGCAGTTACTGTGTACATACATTACATTACTGATCCTGAGTTACCTCCTGTATTATACTTCAGAGCTGCACTCACTATTCTGCTGGTGCAGTCACTGTGTACATACATTACATTACTGATCCTGAGTTACCTCCTGTATTATACTCCAGAGCTGCACTCACTATTCTGCTGGTGCAGTCACTGTGTACATACATGACATTACTGATCCTGAGTTACCTCCTGTATAATCCTCCAGAGCTGCACTCACTATTCTGCTGGTGCAGTCACTGTGTACATACATTACATTACTGATCCTGAGTTACCTCCTGTATTATACTCCAGAGCTGCACTCACTATTCTGCTGGTGCAGTTACTGTGTACATACATTACAATACTGATCCTGAGTTACCTCCTGTATTATACTTCAGAGCTGCACTCACTATTCTGCTGGTGCAGTCACTGTGTACATACGTTACATTACTGATCCTGAGTCACCTCCTGTATTATACTCCAGAGCTGCACTCACTATTCTGCTGGTGCAGTCACTGTGTACATACATGACATTACTGATCCTGAGTTACCTCCTGTATAATCCTCCAGAGCTGCACTCACTATTCTGCTGGTGCAGTCACTGTGTACATACATGACATTACTGATCCTGAGTTACCTCTTGTATTATACTCCAGAGCTGCACTCACTATTCTGCTGGTGCAGTCACTGTGTACATACATTACATTACTGATCCTGAGTTACCTCTTGTATTATACTCCAGAGCTGCACTCACTATTCTGCTGGTGAAGTCACTGTGTACATACATTACATTACTAATCCTGAGTTACCTCCTGTATTATACTCCAGAGCTGCACTCACTATTCTGCTGGTGCAGTCACTGTGTACATACATGACATTACTGATCCTGAGTTACCTCCTGTATTATCCTCCAGAGCTGCACTCACTATTCTGCTGGTGCAGTCACTGTGTACATACATTACTGATCCTGAGTTACCTCCTGTATTATACTCCAGAGCTGCACTCACTATTCTGCTGGTGCAGTCACTGTGTACATACATTACATTACTGATCCTGAGTTACCTCCTGTATTATACTCCAGAGCTGCACTCACTATTCTGCTGGTGCAGTCACTGTGTACATACATGACATTACTGATCCTGAGTTACCTCCTGTATAATCCTCCAGAGCTGCACTCACTATTCTGCTGGTGCAGTCACTGTGTACATACATGACATTACTGATCCTGAGTTACCTCCTGTATTATCCTCCAGAGCTGCACTCACTATTCTGCTGGTGCAGTCACTGTGTACATACATTACATTACTGATCCTGAGTTACCTCCTGTATTATACTCCAGAGCTGCACTCACTATTCTGCTGGTGCAGTCCCTGTGTACATACATTACATTACTGATCCTGAGTTACCTCCTGTATTATACTCCAGAGCTGCACTCACTATTCTGCTGGTGCAGTCACTGTGTACATACATGACATTACTGATCCTGAGTTACCTCCTGTATTATCCTCCAGAGCTGCACTCACTATTCTGCTGGTGCAGTCACTGTGTACATACATTACATTACTGATCCTGAGTTACCTCCTGTATTATACTCCAGAGCTGCACTCACTATTCTGCTGGTGCAGTCCCTGTGTACATACATTACATTACTGATCCTGAGTTACCTCCTGTATTATACTCCAGAGCTGCACTCACTATTCTGCTGGTGCAGTCACTGTGTACATACATGACATTACTGATCCTGAGTTACCTCCTGTATTATCCTCCAGAGCTGCACTCACTATTCTGCTGGTGCAGTCACTGTGTACATACATTACATTACTGATCCTGAGTTACCTCCTGTATTATACTCCAGAGCTGCACTCACTATTCTGCTGGTGCAGTCACTGTGTACATACATTACATTACTGATCCTGAGTTACCTCCTGTATTATACTCCAGAGCTGCACTCACTATTCTGCTGGTGCAGTCACTGTGTACATACATTACATTACTGATCCTGAGTTACCTCCTGTATTATACTCCAGAGCTGCACTCATTATTCTGCTGGTGCAGTCACTGTGTACATACATTACATTACTGATCCTGAGTTACCTCCTGTATTATACTCCAGAGCTGCACTCACTATTCTGCTGGTGCAGTCACTGTGTACATACATTACATTACTGATCCTGAGTTACCTCCTGTATTATACTCCAGAGCTGCACTCACTATTCTGCTGGTGCAGTCACTGTGTACATACATTACATTACTGATCCTGAGTTACCTCCTGTATTATACTCCAGAGCTGCACTCACTATTCTGCTGGTGCAGTCACTGTGTACATACATTACATTACTGATCCTGAGTTACCTCCTGTATTATACTCCAGAGCTGCACTCACTATTCTGCTGGTGCAGTCACTGTGTACATACATTACATTACTGATCCTGTACTGGATATTAAAGTTTGACCCTTGTCAGCCTAGAGGTATGAGAAGATTACTCCAGTAAAGGTAAATGCTTCCGACTAGGAGGATCATGTCCAGGGATACTTGTCATCACCTGATGTAAAACTTACATTATTATTATATTTAATGTTCCTGACCTGTCCCGGCTCCAGGTCCAGGGTATGGGTCCTTCCTTTCTGGTGGCCGTTCCTCTCTGCTCTTGTGCTTATCACAGTCAGCACCTTTGATGTTACTCACCTAAACCAAAATCTTCAGGTAGCTGGGCATACACCTGCTTCCAGCTCTCTGAACTATGTGAGGTTTCTGACAAACTGTCCGCACACTCGACTGTAAATAAGAAGGTTTCTGTCTGCCTACACAGCTCTGCTATTCTAAGGTTCAGACCGGGACAAGGCTCCACCACACCAATGTGTCTAATTGCAGTACACATGAAGTGAAGAGGGAAAACCTGCGCTCTTAGAGCCATATTCAGATTTCCAAACTCAGAGGTTCAGTTCAAAGGATTTATCAATCATAACATAAGTATAATAGAAAACAGTCAACATTTTTTGACCCCTAATGGAGATGATCCTCAGGCTATGGCGGGTGGAGGGCTAAAAAATACTGAAAGATCAAAAGTCATAATCACTAAATATACAGATAAGTCTTTCAATACACTAAAGACTAGAAGAACGCTGTAATGTACAATAATTAGATCTGTCTCTTTAAGAAAACTAGGTCTGGTGTATCATGGGTAATGAGAAGAAGGAGGTGGGAAGTTAAGTTTCAGTTTCAGTTTGGAGCATGCTGAGGAAAGACTGCTATGTTATATGATGGAGAAAGATGGAAGAATAAAGTACAGTTAAAGTTTACCCTTGTGGATTCCTCATATCGTGTCGACATTACACCCAGCCACACTGTGCCCGGAGGCAAAGCAGCATAGAGAACCCAGGAATAGCCACCTGAGACGTGGGGCTTGAGAAGGATTTGAATTGCCTGCTATACCGGCACCCAGCAGGAGAGAGAGAGGGCCAGTAGTTCAGTTTACCCAGCAGGGACCTACAACAGACCACAGCAAGGAGACCTCAGAACTTTCCGGGTGAGGAGAACCCCGGTGCAAGGACTCAGCTTAACTTCACCTGCCAGTACTACCATTGCACCAGTAAAAGGACTGAAGAACGATCAAACCGTGAGTCTGTCTGTTACTTTGCGCCCACTATCCTGCACCTTACACCCTTACTACACCCACTGCCCTGGGATCCGCTCCGCCCGTGGGGAGCCACACCATCCCAGCTGCCTGTCCATCATCTCCAGAGGTTCTGCAGGAGCGGTGGACACTAATAGCCACATACCACGGGTGGCGTCACAAATAACTACCGCTTTCCCTACCACGCCAGAACAACCATTTTAAAAGCTGCACCCAGGGTCACGGAGCCACACATATACCCCTGTAATTCTCCGGAATTGTACAGTAGCCTCGTTCCGAGTACCTCATACCCTCGGGTGGGTCAAGCGCATGGGCAAAGTGGCAACACGCTCTGCTGAAGCTCATCTGCATAGGTGAAACACCACACACTGCAGCAGAGCTGTGGCAAGGAATAAAACAGGCCAATCAGTGGCTCTCTCCACTGCCACTCCAACCCGGTCTGATTGTCTGCGATAATGGGCGTAATCTGGTGGCAGCTTTAAAGCTTGGAAAGCTGGTATACATGCCATGCATGGCTCACGTGCTGAACCTAGTGGTGCAGAAATTTATAAAAACATAACCTGACTTTCCGTACCTACTTGAGAAGGTGCTCCGTATTTGCACCCATTTCCACCATTCCTCAACCGCTGTTGCCGGTCTTGCAATTTAAAGCAATTTAATTTGCCAAACCACTGGCTCATTTGCGACCTGCCAACACGGTGGAACTGAACATATCATATGTTGGCAAGGATAAGTAAGCAGCAGAGGGCACTTGCTGAATACCAGCTTAAACATGCCCGTCAGATTGAGACTCAGCCAAGACACATAACAACTGTCGAGTGGGTGTGGATCGCTGACATTTGTGGAGTGCTTGATAACTTTGAGTACTGCACCAAGCTTGTGAGCAGTGATCAGGCTATTATTAGTTTAATCATCCCTGTCCTATGTTTGCCGAAAGAATCGCTCCATAACCTAAAAATTGAATCTTTGAGTGCCCAGCAGCTGGGTATGGAGCAAGATTTCACAATGGGTGATCCTACCCAGCACAGCCAATCTCATCAGGCAAGATTGGGGGATGAAGATGATGTAGATGAGGACGGAGAGGACTTCTTTTTCAGTGGTACCGAGGGGACCTTTCATGCTACAAAGGGGACTCCCAACCCCAGCTTCATGTCTGTATAGCATGGGTGGGCTGGAGAGGAGGAGAAGACTCAGTGTGAGAAGAGCATGGGTATTGTTCCTCCTTCTGGGTTCACAGAACATTTGCCTTTTTGCAGCTTGGCACACATGCCACACTTCATATCTAACTGTGCCAAGACCCTCGCGTGATCCACATTTTCAACAGCAACCTATACTGCTTGGCCACTTTTCTAGACCCACAGTACAAGGACAAATTTCCTTCGCTACTGTTGCAGTCACCAAGGGGTTTCACAAAAGAATCCTTCAAGAGGGCCATTGTTGATCATTTGATAGCAACATCACCCTCAGACGCCGCTGCTAGCAGAGGTACCAACTCTGCGCAACAGCATGAATTAATGGAGAGAGATACAGCCAGCAGGTCCAAAATAGGTGGTGGTAAAATGTCCTCAAACTGGGCCATCTTCAATAAACTGGCTCATCCACAAGGACTACCTGGACTGGTAACAATGTCAAGGAGGGAGAAGTTGCACAACATGGTCAACGACTATCTAAGTGACCATACCTGCATCCTTCCTGACACTTCTGTTCCATTTAATTACTGAGTATCCAAGCTGCATAGTTGGCCAGGCCTCCCCTTATATGCCTTGGAGGTGCTGGCCTGGCCTGCTGCTAGTCTGATGTCAGAGCGTGTTTTCAGTGCTGCTGGGGCAACCATCACACATACATGCACACATCTGACTACAGAGAATGCAGACAGGCTGACTCTGATCAAATTTAACAAGGACTGAATTTCGCAAGAGTATTTAAGCCCCCCTGATGACAGCATCCCAAACTAAAGTCACCCAAAATGTTATTTTAGGCAACTGGTGATAACGTCCATCTCTTCCCATACAAACCCCTTTTCTTCTTCTTACATGTTTTAAACTCCTGCTTCTTCAACATGCACCTCATGGTCAATAAGCTAAAAACAATGTTCCTTTAATTAATATTTCACATCGGAGGCACTTGTGATGAGACCCTCCTTACTTTATCAACCATATTACAGCCCCTTGGGATACGTTTTGGAGACACTATGGCTATGCCTGGACATTGGGCACTGGATCTACTGTGCTACTAGTCCTAGCTTCATAATTGTTTAGCCCTTGAGGCCTGCTTCCTTCATCAATCATGATACAGCTCCTTGGGCTAATTTTTGGAGACACTATGGCTATGCCTGCACATTGGGCACTGCAAAAACTATGCTAGTAGTCCTAGTAGTCCTAGCCTCATAATTGTTTGGACCTTGAGGCCTACTTCCTTCATCAACCATGATACAGCCCCATGAGCTACTTTTTGGAGATAGCATGTCTATGCCTGGACATTGGACACTGCAACTACTGTACTAGTAGTCCTAGCTTCATAATTGTTTGGCCCTTTAGGTCCGCTTCCTTCATCAACCATGGTACAGCCCCATGGGCTATGTTTTAGAGACACTATGGCTATGCCTGGACATTCGGTACTGCAACTACTGTGCTAGTACGTCTAGGCTAGCTTCATAACTGTTTGGCCCTTGAGGCCTGCTTCCTTCATCAACCATAATACAGCCTTTTAAGCTACTTTTTGAGACACTATGGCTATGCCTGGACATCTGGCCCTGCGAGTACTGTGCTAGTAGTCCTGGCAGCAAAATTATCTGGTCCTTGAGGCCTGCTTCCTTCATCAATATGCCTGCATATTGAGCACGGCAAAAACTATGCTAATAGCCCTAGTAGTCCTAGCTTCATAATTGTTTGGCCCTTGAGGCCTGCTTCCTTCATCAACCATGATACAACCCCTTGGGCTAACCTTTGGAAACACTATGCCTGTGTGGCACCCTGGTTAGGCCACCACAGGATCTCTTAGAACATGGATGGGAAGTACACAGTAAGCAGACCCCACTTACTTACAACACCTTTCACCCCAGACCTGTAGGGGGAGCTCCACTGGTTGCCTTCAGCCAGTTCCCCCTATAAATACGGTTCCTGGAGGGAGAAACACTAGAGTGTGCAGTCACTAGAGAACTGTAAACAGCTAGGAGAGCTGACCTGATACTGGAGCCACGCTAGGCCCAGGCTCAGAGACACCTGGAAAGTGGTAGACCCTCAGGATAGGGGTCACAGGAACAAGGAGAGTAACCAGTACAGAAAGGGGCAGAGGAGTCATCCCGACTCACCCTAACAGAGGTCCGGTCACTGGGTCCGAGTTTACATGGACACAGCACCGTTCCTGTAAAGAAACCAGCACTAAAATAGGGGGTTTAGCTCCCCAGACACCCGAAGCACCACGAAATGAGAGCCCGGAGTCTAGGCCAGACAGAAATCCCCTTTGAGTGCCCTCAGTGCAGCAAATCCGGGTGTGAAGTGTAACACAGAAAGGACAGTAACGGTTTGGTTAGGTTTTATGCCTGCCAGACTCCAGCAGAACATCAGGTATTAGGAAGCATACAATCCTGCTCGCTGTGGAAACCCTGAAGTGTCTCATCTCATCTCCGGACAAGTGTACCAGTCAACACCAGTAAAGGTACCCAAAAGACTGTATGTGTGCGTGTCCCTCTTTTCCCTCACACCACACCGACCGCGTTACCTTATCCCCTCCAACGTCAGTACCTTCCCCGGGGACCCCCCGCTCACCCTGTAGGGAGCGGTTCCATCTAAGCTGGAAACAAACTTTACTTCTTAACCTAACCGTGCAATTGACCACCGGGCCCACACAGCCCTGGGCACCGAACCGTGACCATAGCCAGCGCCTGAGAGCTGAGTACCCGGCAGCGGTGAGTCACCTGCACATTGTGCAGTGGCAGTGGAACAACAATGCCAGTAGTCCAAGCTCTACTGTATAATTGTGAAACTCTTTTGATGATGATGATGATGGGTGGCTTCTTCCTGTGTTAACCATCACACAGCCCTTAGGGCAGATCGCTCTCTTTACACCACTTACACACTGAGCTGTCAGAAAATCTCCTCGATTTCTCAATCATAACTCGCTCTTACACAATCATGCACCCATTTCAGCCTTTTCCTCAGCCCCCAGACCACTTGTTTGGGTCCAGCAGACAATAATTTGCATTTCCTATTGACTAACATTGGATTCGCTACTCACACCGAATACCCAAGTATTACGATCTACTCGGCAGTAATATAACGACTCTGAGTATTTAACTACTCGCCCATCCCTACTCACCAATCCTGTGGGCGCAATACTCTGAAATGTGAGCTGAGAGAAATAAAAAAAGAGCCCTCTCCTGTCCCCAGTGTGATTCTACACTCCCTGACAAAAGTTCTGTCGCTTATCCATGTTATGTAAATAAAAGTTTATAACCTGACGTTACATTCATCCATTGGTTGTATAAATTTCTCTTTTCAAAGCTGAAACCCTCCAAATGTGGTTTTGGTTATGGAAATAAATTGTCATCAATGCTGAAATATCGATCATTTAATGAACACAGAATGGTCAGATTTTGGCAAAACAAAAGTTTTGTCGCCCACAGAAAGTAATGTGATATTCAAACAAATAATTAACTTAAATACAAATCTATGTTGCATAACATTGGTGAATGAAGTTGTGCTGCTATTAGAGTCATATTTAATATTTTGTGTGACTTCCATGAGCTTGAAGGACGGCATCCATGCGGTTCAACAATGATTCATACAATTTATTAATGAAGTCATCAGGAATAGCAAAGAATGCAGTCTTACATGCCTCCCAGAGTTCATCTAGATTCTTTGGATTTGTCTTCCAAGCTTCCTCTTTCATCCTACCCCAAATATGCTCAATGATGTTCATGTCTGGTGACTGGGTTGGCCAGTCCTCGAGCACCTTGATCTTTTTTGCCTGGAGAAACTTTGCTGTAGAGATGGATGTATGAGATGGAGCACCATCCTGCTGCAGAATTTGACCCCTTTTATGATTTGGAATGTAAGAGGTAGCTAATACTTCTTGATATTTTAGGCTATTGATATTGCCTCCCACCTTGCAAATGTTTTGCACACCCCCATACTGAATGTAAGCCCAGACCATGATCTTTCCACCACCAAATTTGGATCCATACGTGCTCCAGTAGGTCTCCTGCAGTATTTGTGGCGGCTGTGGTGTAATTCTACTGAAGATTCATCAGAGAAATCCCCCTTCTGCCACTTTTCCAGTGTCCATCTGTTTAGCAGGCTGTGGGACTTTGCAAATGCTACATGTTTTTTTATTTGCCTTTTGTTTAGTGCTGGCTTCTAGGCACTGATTCCACCATGGAGGCCATTTCAAGACAGAATCCTACAAACTGTTCTAGTTGACACAGGGACTTGAGGTGACCAGGCCTGTTGGAGCTCTGCTGCAGTGGAAGAGGGGCTTGCTTTGGATTTTCTAACCAACAAACATTCCTCCTGAGCAATTGTCTTGCGGGGTCTTCCGGACCTGGGCTTGTCAAACACATCTCCATTTTTTAATTCTTTGTTCTTGACGCTGAGACACATTAAAGGTGCCAGCCACATCTGCAGTGGATCTGGTCTTCAGCCTCTTGATAATCAAGGCTTTGGTCGCAGGGTGGATTTTTGGCATGTTGTCAGAGCTCCAGTTGTAGTTCAAGTGAAGGTCTGGGGTGCTGGGTTTCTTTTTATACACACCCACTAATTAACCGATCATTTACTGAGCACAGGTGAGCTTGCAAACTAGGATTGGGTGTATTATATGACCAGGCGACAAATCTTTTGTCTTGCCAAAATCTAAGCATTCTGTGATCATTAAATGATCAATATTTCAGCATTGATGACAATTTATTTTCTTAACCTAAACCTCATTTCGGAGGGTTTCAGCTTTCAAAAGAGAAATTTATAAAACCAATGGATGAATTTCATGTCAGGTTTTTCATTTCAGGTTATAAGCATTTATTTGCATAACATGGATAAGCAACATAACGTTTGTTAGGGACTGTAAATGACCTGAGCATAGGGAGCCTGTTTTCAGCCTGAGGATTTCAGAATTGCTACACTGCTTAACACTGAACCCACAAATTTGTTTCACATCAATAGAAGGAGGGGCACCAATGCTGCAGGTTATACAGCTGGACAGCCAGGGAGTACACGATGTGGAAGCCTGTGGTGCCTGTCCAAAGACCACATACGAATCAACTTTAACAAAGAAAGGCGGCACTCACCAGGGCTTTTCTGTGCTTTATTCAGTACTCGTGAATTCATCCCAGCCCCTGCTCCCTCCCTGCACCTGGTGAATTCACGAGTACTGAATAAAGCACAGAAAAGCCCTGGTGAGTGCCGCCTTACTTTGTTAAAGTTGATCCACAAATTTGTTTGTAGAACCAAGGTTGGGACAATCCAGTCACCTGGCTACACTCCTCACTGTATTCGGTCAGCTTGCCGCTTCTCCCCCTCAGTGTGTTCATGCCAAAATCGGGGTGCTGCTGGCTGCGGAGTTGGATCCCAAAAGTCATGGAGTCAGAATACCATCTTGTGTTCTTGCTAGGAATATACAATATGTTATTGACTGCCCATATGGAAGGAATGTGGACGTTCTTTGTGGAGAAGCCTCAGACCTGGGCAGTCTTTTTAAAGAGATGATAAAACCTCGTGTCTCAACACCAGTCTCCTAGGAAAACACTAGCACAGCTATGGGAAAACATAAACTTTTTTCCTCCCTGGAGCTGCTGGCTCTCAGTCATAGTTATGCACAGAGCAGTGTAGTCACCTCTCACTGCACTCTGGGCATCGGCACTTTGATTGACAGTCGGTATGTGCAGAGTGAGCCGTTCATTCATCTCTGATGTGACAATATAAATTAAAAAAAAAAACACACAAGGATTTCTATTTATTGTGGATTTTTTTTATTCCTGGGAAATCCTCTTATGAGACAGCGGCTCTATGATCAGTGAGGATCGCGCTCTTCAAATTGTAGCATTATGGCTGGTACAGGGCGGACGTCTCCCACTGCATATACCAACAAATTGGTATTTTGCATTCCATTTTGAATACTTGTGGCTCATGAAACACATCACTTTTTTCCTGTCACTCTCACAGGTTTGTCTGGCACAGCCGGACTCCTCATCATCATCTGTGGGTATAACAGAAACATTCATCATTTATCAGTCATGACGGATCCAAGACACGAAGTATCTGAAATACTGAGAGAAGTGCAGAAATACCAGATCAATACAAACACAATGACCTGGTGCTATATATTAGGCTGGAGGGAGTCTGTCCATCTTGCAGTCTGTGATGGCACTCCCGTCTATTCATCCTGCTATCTATGACGCTGCTCCCATCTGTCCGTCCTGCTCTCTATGATGGTGGTCCTATCTGTCCCTCCTGCTTTATGACAGTGCCCCTGTCTGTCCATCCTACTCTCTATGATGGTGCTCCATCTGTCCATCCTGCTCTCTATGTCGCTGTTACCATCTGTCTGCTCTGTTCTATATGATGGTGCTCCCATCTGTGTGTCCTGCTCTCTATGACAGTGCTCCTGTCTGTCCCTCCTGCTCTATGACGGTGCACCCATCTGTCCATCCTGATCTCTATGACGATGCTCCCATCTGTCCATCTTGCTCTCTATGAAGATGCTCCCATCTGTCGATCCTGTTCTCTGTAACGGTACTCCCATCTGTCCATCCTTCTCTCTATGATGGTGCTCCCATCTGTCCATCCTGCTCTCTATGATGGTGTCCATCCTGCTCTCTATGACTATATTCACTATGACTATGCTCCTGTCTGTCCATTCTGCTCTATTTTGGTGCTCCATTTTGTCCATCCTGCTCTGACAGTGCACTCGCCTGTACGTCCTGCTCTATGATGATGTGCCTGTCTGTCTGACCTGCTCTATTACAGTGATCCCGTCTGTCCGTCATGCTTTATGATGATGCTCCTCTTTGTCCATCCTGCTATATTACAGTACTCTCGTCTGTCTGTCCTGCTCTATGACATTGCTCTCGTGTGTCCATCCTGCTCTATGATGTTGCAACAGTGTGCCCATCCTGTACCCGTGTACCCCAGTCTGTTTGTCTTGCTCTATGATGGTCCTCCTATCTGTCTGTCCCGTTCTCTATGACACTGCTCCCATCTGTCCTTCCTGCTCTCTATGATGGTGCTCCCATCTGTCCCTCCTGCTTTATGATAGTACTCCGTCTGTCCATCCTGCTCTCTATGACAGTAGTACCGTTTGTCCATCCTACTCTTTATGACGGTGCTCCCATCTGTCCAATCTGTTCTCTACGATGGTGCTTCCATCTGTCCATCCTGCTCTCCATAACGGTTCTCCCATCTGTCCATCCTGCTCTCTATGTTGGTGCTTCCATCTATCTGTCCTGCTCTCTATGACTGTGCTCCCATCCTTCCTTCCTGCTTTATGATGGTGCTCCCGTCTATTCATCCTGCGCTCTAAGATGGTGCTCCCATCTGTCTGTCTTGCTTTCTATGACAGTGCTCCCGCCTGTCCCTCCTGCTTTATGATAGTGCTCCCATCTGTCGATCCTGCTCTTCATGACAGTGCTCCCATCTGTCCATCCTGTTCTCTATGACGATGCTACCGTCTGTCCATCCTGCTCTCTATGAAGGTGCTCCCGTCTGTATTTCCTGCTCTCTATGACGGTGCTCCCATCTGTCCATTCTGCTCTATTTTAGTGCTCCCTTTTGTCAATCCTGCTCTGACAGTGCTCTCGTCTGTTTGTCCTGCTCTATGACAGAGCTGCTGTCTGTCCATCATGCTTTACGATGCTGCCCCTGTCTGTCCATCCTGCTCTATTGTGTCTGTCCTGCTCTATGATGGTGCTCTCATCTGTCTGCCCTGGTCTATGACATTGCTCCCCTGTGTCTATATTTCTCTATGAAAGTACTCCTGTCTGTTTGTCTTGCTCCATGATGGTGCTCCCATCTGTCCATCCTGCTCTCCTCTACACATCCAGTTGTAGCTGTGTAGCCGGCAGCAGTGTGATTACACTAGTCTGGATATCCCCAGTATGGCTATTTAGTTTTATGTGCTTTGGGGCCAACAGTTCCCTTTTGATTTCTGTGGAATGTAACTTTTTTAGGCATTTCTTAAGGATTTTTGTTTCATTGCATCGCTATTCTCAAAATTTCTCCAATTTGTTACAATGTTCAAAGTATCCATAGTGATCTAGGGTGAGCTATAGACAGCAGTGACCAGCAGATGGCACTGCACAATGTACAGAGCTGCGGGGGTTACCCTCTGTAGTTTGATGACGTCTTGCCATTACAGGAGCAGATTTCTGCATATTGGTGGAGTCTTTAGTTGTGTAGTCCCGGATGAGATAGAACTTGTAACGTCTCACTACAGACACAGACCTGTCTCGCCATTATCAGTCCACAGCTTTAGACAAAATGAGGCCCTGGGCAAAAAGTTTTCTCTGAGTTTGAGTTTTTCTCTGCATTTACAGGATGACGAAGAATGATGGGTAGAGATGTGGGAACTCTCAGATGTTTGGGTTTGCTGAATCCGGACAGACTTTGAAATAGTTTAGTTTGGGACCAGATTAAAACTTGAGTCCAAACCCCATATAAGTCTATGGGCGGAGGGCTGGAAAACGAAGCAAAATGAGGATAACAACAGGACTAATATACACTGTGTGCAGAATTATTAGGCAAGTTGTATTGTAGAGGATTATTTTTATTATAGATCAACAACTCTGTTCTCAATCACCCAAAAGACTCATAAATATCAAAGCTTAATATTTTTGGAAGTGGGAGGGGTGTTTTAGATTTGGCTCTTAGGAGGAATCTGTGTGTGCAGGTAACTATTATCGCCACTTTACACACGGCAACATTTCTAGCTTTTCACCAGGTAACTTACTGGTTGCAGTGAAATCATGGAGACATGGTTCTATCTTGTTGCTGTGTACAAATGGAATAATGTCTCCATGATTTAATTGCAGCCAGTAAGTTACCTGGTGAAAAGCTAGAAATGTTGCCGTGTGTAAAGTGGCCATTACTGTGCAGAATTATTAGGCAACTTAATAAAAACCAAATCTATTCCCCTCTCACTTGTTTATTGTCACCAGGTAACCAATATAACTGCACAAAATGTAGAAATAAACATTTCTGACATGCAAAAACAAAACCCCAAACAATGAGGGCCCAATATCGCCCCCTTTCTTTATGATGACCCTCAGCAGCCTCCATCCATAGATTGTGTCAGTTACTTGATCTGTTTACGATCCACATTGCGTGCAGCAGCGACCACAGCCTCCAGACACTGTCCCCAGAGGTGTACTGTTTTCCCTCCCAGACACTGTCCCCAGAGGTGTACTGTTTTCCCTCCCTGTAGATCTCACATTTTAGGAGGGAACACAGGTTCTCTATGTGGTTCAGATCAGGTGAACAAGGGGGCCATGTCATTATTTTCTCTTCTTTTAGACCTTTACTGGCCAGCCACGCTGTGGAGTAGTTGGATGCATGTGATGGAGCATTGTCCTGCATGAAAATCATGTTTTTCTTGAATGATCCCGACTTCTTCCTGCACCACTGCTTGAAGAAGTTGTCTTCCAGAAACTGGCAGTAGGTCCGGGAGTTGAGCTTCACTCCATCCTCAACCCGAAAAGGTCCCACAAGTTGATCTTTGATGATCCCAGCCCATACCAGTACCCCACCTCCACCTTGCTGGTGTCTTAGTCGGAGTGGAGCTCTCTGTCCTTTACTGATCCAGCCTCTGGCCCATCCATCTGCCCATCGAGAGTCACTCTCATTTCATCAGTCCATAAAACCTTTGAAGAATCAGTCTTCAGATATTTCTTGGCCCAGACTTGACATTTTATCTTATGTTTCTTGTTCAGAGGTGGTGGTTTTATCTTATGTTTCTTGGTCAGAGGTGGTGGTTTTATCTTATGTTTCTTGTTCAGAGGTGGTGGTTTTTCAGCCTTCCTTACCTTGGCCATGTCCCTGAGTATAGCACACCTTGTGCTTTCTGATACTCCAGTAATGTTGCAGCTCTGAAATATGGCAAAACTGGTGGCAAATGGCATCTTGGCAGCTTCACGCTTGATTTCCCTCAATTCATGGGCAGTTATTTTGCGCCTTTTTTGCCCTCACGCTTCTTGCGACCCTGTTGGCTATTTGTTATGAAACATTTGATTGTTCGGTGATCGCGCTTCGAAGGTTTGGCCATTTCCAGACTGCTGCGTCCCTCAGCAAGACATCTCACAATTGTGGACTGTTCAGAGCCGTCACATCTCTCTTCTGACCCATTTTGCCTAAGGAAAGGCATTTGCCTAATAATTAAGCACAGCTTATATAGGGTGTTGATGTCATTACACCACACCCCTCCTCATTACAGAGATGCCATCACCTGATTTACTTCATTGGTAGTTGGCTCTCAGCTTATACAGCTTGGAGTAGGACAACATGTATAAGAAGTATCATGTGATCAAAATACTAATTTGCCTAATAATTCTGCACACAGTGTACTTACTGGGCTTTGTTGTTGCTGTAACACTGGTTTCAGTTAAACCTTATGCATATGTGTAAGTTGCAAGGGCTGGGGTACGCAGCAGCTGGGCCAGAATTTAGATCACCGTAGCCGTGCCCAGCAGCTGTAGTCCTCATCGCACAAGTAAAGAGAAGAGTAGTAGGGATAAAGTTTGTTTGTGATGATAGTTGGGTTGATCAGCCAGTCATGGTCGGCACTGCAGGGGATCCCTTGGAAATAGGTTGTACAGCAGCGCAGATGTTTAATCTTTCCCAACCAGGGCCACCTCCCAACGGGATAATGAAGGTGATGGTGATGAGTGTAGTGGAGGAAGAAGACACAGGGAACATTCCTTGCTTAACCTTTCTTTACTGCAGATTATGCAGTAGGTCCATGGAAATACAACCACCACCAGGCGTGTGGTCAGGCCAGTCTAATGAGCACTGTAGTCCGCTCTGCTGGGGGAGTAATATGGCATGCCTGCTGAATTTTATTGTTTTCTAGGTTTGTTGACTCCTTTAGCTTTTCAGTACTCCCTTTTAATTCCTTACACAATCTATACTATACTCACACTGTATGTTACACACTATCTATACTACATACACTGTATATTACACTCTCTATACTATGCACACTGTATGTTACACACTCCCTATACTACACACACTGTATGTTACACACTCTATACTACACACACTGTATGTTACACACTCTATACTACACACACTGTATGTTACACACTCTATACTACACACACTGTATGTTATACACTCTCTATACTACACACACTGTATGTTACACACTCTATACTATACACACTGTATGCTACACACTCTCTATACTGCACACACTGTATGTTAAACACTCTTTATACTACACACTGTATGTTACACACTCTCTATACTACACACTGTATGTTACACACTCTATACTACACACACTGTATGTTACACTCTCTATTCTACACACTGTATGTTACACTCTCTATACTACACAGACTGTATGTTACACTCTATACTACACACATTGTATGTTACACTCTATACTACACACACTGTATGTTACACTCTCTATATTACACAGACTGTATGTTACACACGCTATACTTCACACAATATGTTGCACACTCTATACTACACGTACTATACTACACACACTGTATGTTACACATTCTATACTACACACACTGTATGTTACACTCTCTATACTACACAGACTGTATGTTACACTCTCTACACTACATACACTGTATGTTACACTCACTATACTGCACACACTTTGTTACACACTCTATACTACACACTGTATGTTACACTCTCTATACTACACACACTGTATGTTACACACGCTCCATACTACACACTGTTTATTACACCCTCTGTACACTACACACCCTGTATGTTACACACTCTCTATACTACACACACCGTATGTTACACCCTCTCTATACTACACACTGTATGTTACATACTCTGTACACTACACACACTGTATGTTACACACTCTCTATACCACACGCACTGTATGTTATACACTTTGTACACTACACACACTACATGTTACACACTCTATACTACACACACTGTATGTTACACTCTCTATACTACACACATTGTATGTTACTCTCTGTACTACTCACACTGCATGTTACACACTATATTCTACACACTGTATGTTAAACACTCTATACTACACACACTGTATGTTACGCACGCTCTATACTACACACACTGTATGTTATACACTCTCTATACTACACACACTGTATGTTATACACTCTCTATGCTACACACACTGTATGTTACACACTCTCTATGCTACACACACTGTTTCACTCTCTATACTAGTCACACTGTATGTTACACTCTCTAAACTACACACCCTGTATGTTACACTCTTTACTACACACACTGTATGTTACACACTCTATACTACACACCCTGTATGTTACACACTCTATACTACACACACTGTACGTTACACTCTCTATACTACACACACTGTATGTTATACAGTCTCTATACTACACAAACTGTATGTTACACACTCTATACTACACACACTGTATGTTATACAGTCTCTACACTACACACACTGTATGTTACACACTTTATACTACACACACTGTGTGTTACACACTCTCTATACTGCACACACTGTATGTTACACACTCTCTATACTGCACACACTGTATGTTACACACTCTCTATACTGCACACACTGTATGTTACACACTCTCTATACTACACACTGTATGTTACACACTCTATAATACACACACTGTATATTATACACTCTCTATACTACACACACTGTTTCAATTTCTATACTAGTCACCCTGTATGTTACACTCTCTAAACTACACACACTGTATGTTACACTCTTTACTACACACACTGTATGTTACACACTCTATACTACAAACTCTGTATGTTACAGACTCTATACTACACACACTGTATGTTACACATTCTATACTACACACACTGTATGTTACACTCTCTATACTACACACACTTTGTTTCACACGTTCTATACTACACACACTGTATGTTACACACTCTCCATACTACACACTGTATGTTACACACTCTGTACACTACACACACTGTATGTTACACACTCTCTATACTACACACACCGTATGTTACACACTCCCTATACTACACACTGTATGTTACATACTCTGTACACTACACACCCTGTATACCACACGCACTGTATGTTATACACTCTGTACACTACACACACTGCATGTTACACACTCTGTACACTTCACACACTGTATGTTACACTCTCTATACTACGCACACTGTATGTTACACTCTCTATACTACACACATTGTATGTTACACTCTATACTACTCACACTGCATGTTACGCACACTCTATACTATACACACTGTATGTTACACTCTCCATACTACACACACTGTATGTTACACACTCTATACTACACACACTGTATGTTATACACTCTCTATACTACACACACTGTATGTTACACACTCTATACTACACACACTGTATGTTACACTCTCTATACTACACACACTGTATGTTACACACTCTATACTACACACACTGTATGTTATACACTCTCTATGCTTCAAACACTTTATGTTTCACACTCTCTATACTAAACACACTGTATGCTTCACACGTTCTATACTACACACACTGTTACACACCGTATGTTACACACTCTCTATACTACACACTGTATGTTACACACTGTACACTACACACTGTATGCTAAACACTCTATACTACAGACTGTATGTTACACACTGTACACTAACACACTGTATGTTACACACTCTATACTACACACATTGTATGTTACACACTCTCTATACTACACACTGCATGTTACACACTGTACACTACACACACTGTATGTGACACACTCTCTTTACTACATACACTGTATGTTACACACTCTCTATACTACACACTGTATGTTACACACTCTCTATACTACACACACTGTATGTTACATACTCTCTATACTACACATGCACACTATGAAGGCATTCCAGCTTCTAGTCTTCCCTTCAGTTCCTCCAGACTATTGCAGGATAGGCAATAATTGTGGCGTTTCTGGCTTATAAAGGCTATTAGTGCTTTTGTGTATGGAGACCCTGGGGAACTACACAGTTTGCTGATCATTCTCATAAACAGCTGGAATCTATGCACAGTTCATTCTTCTGCCTCTACAAGTCTATGAAGCACGGATTGAGATGAGAGACAGGAGCAGAGATAGACAAAGAGAAACTGCTGAGGCTTCTAGTGCAGGGTAAAAAATGATAAAGAATGAAAAAATAAATGAAGTATTTAAGTCTTATAATGGGCAGAATTCATGTTCTTCCTCCTGTTCACACGACGGCTTATTCTGAGACGTCACCAAAAACAACAGTGAAGACTTTCACAACCTGACATATAATTGCGTCAGACATCACCGGACCTGACACTGCTCGTCCGATGGGATTTTCAGATCAGTAATTCAAAGAACAAAATTGTAATTTATCTCTTTATAACAATGTCTCTGAGTGTCCCAACCCCGAGGAGACCCCTGGACTTACCACAGGTGATGACCCCATTACTGTAAGTGTAATGGTAACGCTGGCGATATGGATTACAGTTATCTGTTCTAATCATTTTATACATACAATATTGTGCAAAACAGCATCTAAAGGAGGAACAGAAGATTGTGAACTATAAATGTCTTACATGGGACTGCAGGTGACATCTACTACATTATCTGTACTCAGAGATATCACTGTGTTATCTGTGGTGTTACATGGGACTGCAAGTGACATCTACTACATTATCTGTACTCAGAGATATCACTGTGTTATCTGTAGTGTTACATAGGACTGCATGTGACATCTACTACATTATCTGTACTCAGAGATGTCACTGTGTTATCTGTGGTGTTACATAGGACTGCAGGTGACATCTACTACATTATCTGTACTCAGATATCACTGTGTTATATGTGGTGTTACATAGGACTGCAGGTCACATCTACTATATTATCTGTACTCAGAGATATCACTGTGTTACCTGTGGTGTTACATAGGACTGCAGGTGACATCTACTACATTATCTGTGCTCAGAGATATCACTGTGTTATCTGTGGTGTTACATAGGACTGCAGGGGACATCTATTACATTATCTGTACTCAGAGATATCACTGTGTTATCTGTAGTGTTACATAGGACTGCAGGTGACATCTACTGCATTATCTGTACTCAGAGATATCACTGTGTTATCTGTAGTGTTACATAGGACTGCATGTGACATCTACTGCATTATCTGTACTCAGAGATGTCACTGTGTTATCTGTGGTGTTACATAGGACTGCAGGTGACATCTACTACATTATCTGTACTCAGAGATATCACTGTGTTATCTGTGGTGTTACATAGGACTGCAGGTGACCTCTACTACATTATCTGTACTCAGAGATATCACTGTGTTATCTATAGTGTTACATAGGACTGCATGTGACATCTACTACATTATCTGTACTCAGAGATGTCACTGTGTTATCTGTGGTGTTACATAGGACTGCAGGTGACATCTACTACATTATCTGTACTCAGATATCACTGTGTTATATGTGGTGTTACATAGGACTGCAGGTCACATCTACTATATTATCTGTACTCAGAGATATCACTGTGTTATCTGTGGTGTTACATAGGACTGCAGGTGACCTCTACTACATTATCTGTGCTCAGAGATATCACTGTGTTATCTGTGGTGTTACATAGGACTGCATGTGACATCTACTACATTATCTGTACTCAGAGATGTCACTGTGTTATCTGTGGTGTTACATAGGACTGCATGTGACATCTACTGCATTATCTGTACTCAGAGATATCACTGTGTTATCTGTATGTTACATAGGACTGCAGGTGACATCTACTACATTATATGTACTCAGAGAGATGTCACTGTGTTATCTGTGGAGTTACATAGGACTGCAGGTGACATCTACTACATTATCTGTACTCAGAGATGTCACTGTGTTATCTGTGGTGTTACATAGGACTGCAGGTGACATCTACTACATTATCTGTACTCAGAGATATCACTGTGTTATCTGTGGTGTTACATAGGACTGCAAGTGACCTCTACTACATTATCTGTACTCAGAGATATCACTGTGTTATCTGTAGTGTTACATAACTGCATGGACATCTACTACATTATCTGTATCAGAAGATTCACTGTGTTATCTGTGAGTACATAGACTGCAGGTGACATCTACTACATTATTGTCTCAGAGATATCACTGTGTTATCTGTGGTGTTACATAGGACTGCAGGTGACATCTACTACATTATCTGTACTCAGAGATATCACTGTGTTATCTGTGGTGTTACATAGGACTGCAGGTGACCTCTACTACATTATCTGTACTCAGAGATATCACTGTGTTATCTGTGTGTTACATAGGACTGCATGTGACATCTACTACATTATCTGTACTCAGAGAGATGTCACTGTGTTATCTGTGGAGTTACATAGGACTGCAGGTGACATCTACTACATTATCTGTGCTCAGAGATATCACTGTGTTATCTGTGGTGTTACATAGGACTGAAGTGACATCTACTACATTATCTGTACTCAGAGATATCACTGTGTTATCTGTGTGTTACATAGGACTGCAGTGACATCTACTACATTATCTGTACTCAGAGATATCACTGTGTTATCTGTGGTGTTACATAGGACTGCAGGTGACATCTACTACATTATCTGTACTCAGAGATATCACTGTGTTATCTGTGGATTACATAGGACTGCAGGTGACATCTACTACATTATCTGTGCTCAGAGATATCACTGTGTTATCTGTGGTGTTACATAGGACTGCAGGTGACATCTCCTATCTTATATGTGCCCTAAAATAAAATGACAACCTCGTCTCTTTTCTGGCAGTTTTCATATACACATCATTACATATATATATATATATATATATTATATATTATTATCCATTTACCGATCAATTTCATCCACGATCTGATTTCCTGTAAATAATCCACATTGGCAGCCGTAGAAGTTAAAGTCTGTAATACTTCTGTTCATCACTTCTTTTATCATACTTCTGATATCACCGAGAGGATTTCCGGCTCCATCCACCGACCCTAGAGAATAAACCCATCAGACACTGAGCGGTGCAGTCACCAGGAATGATGGAGGCTACAGGGGATCTCATGGATCACGGATCTGCTGGAGATCAGTCCCTACTATATTCCCATCACCTGAGAGGTAGTGGATAATATCAGGACTTACCGAGACTAAGGAGGAGCAGCAGACAGGTGATCATTGTGCACAGGAGACCGAGGGGAAGATCCAGGAGAAGGAGATCTGTAAGAACAGCAGATCACACCATGGGATTATATCTTCCTGATATTCCTACCACTAGGGGGGGCTGCAGAGCGTGATCTACTATTGGTCCCCGGGGACTTATTACCTAATACCTGCATTATTTGATCGAGTGATGGTGTAGGACATATTTAGTTGAGTAAATGAATGCAAACAGGAGCTCGCCCTCGCCTCCAATGATCCGATCCCAGGTGTGCAGAGTGGCTGGTATCCACCAGGTCCATAGACAAATTTCAAAGAAAGTTCAGCACACCGGGTCCATATTTCTTCAAATGGATATTCCTTTATTTAGTGCTCATATATAAAATATTAATATTAAAAGGTGTTCAACCCTTCATCCTCCCTACTTTAATTTTCTGAGATAATGACCTTTGGGTTTTCATTAATCATTAACAGAAATAAACACATGAAATAGATCAATCTGTGTGTAATGACTCTAATATATGTGTCCCTTTATGTATGGAATTACTGTAATAGATTATCTTTTTAATAATATTCTACTTCATTGAGATGCAGCTGTACCTGCAAAATACTCAGCTGACTGAGAGGAAAGGATATTTTTCCTCAGTCCTCTGTGCACAGTCAGTCAGCAGAGGAGATACATTCCTTCCCCTGTCACAGCCTTTTTACAGCAGCTCACTGTTATGCACATGAGTATTTGAACACTGTATAAAGAGTAACGTAAACCTATAGGCGATCTCCAAACAACTGCACCCAACTGGTTCCCTAGTGGCTTCTGCACAGGCTGGAATATTCCTTGCCACAACACTAAAGACCCGCAACCCGGACCTGGCAACCGGAAAAGCTGTTGAGTCAATCCTCATAAATTCTGAGGAACCAGAGGGAAGGTTGCTGTACGTTATAATTCAGGAAAGAGTAAGCATATAGAGATAGGCAAGGACCCAAGGTATGGAAACATATGACACATCCACAAGAGAAAAAGGTGAAGTAGCAACTGCAACTTATGATGGCCTCCTACAATCTAACAACCAACAGGAGAATAGAGTAGGTCAGATAAGTGAGAAAGCAAAGAGAAAATGGCAAACTGGTCTCTGTCTGACAGACAAAAATCCTCAGCAGTAGGGATGGAACTATCCATATAGTATCCACATAGGAATATAGTAGGGAGAGAAGGGAAGTGATAAATAGCTCCACCCGGAATGTGATAGGGCAGAGTAAATGAGCAAATAAGTTCAACTGATGAACATAAACCAAAACTATAGAAGCTAAAGTAAAAGACACTTAGCATTTAGACATGGATTGATTTCTGTGGCTCATCAGAGATGGAGACTAACTACACATGACAAGGTCACTGGATCGAGTCCTGAGGCATGACACTCACTGGTAGGTGCACTTACTGTACAGCTCCTCTGTTGGTTGATACACAGGTCTCAGGAGCTGTGTTTCTTCTAACTGTAACTTAAGCTGACATGTGTCTAGTATGAGCTGCTCTTTGAATTATGTGATGGGGACAATTTTTATTAGAGTGACGGAATTGTGTTATTTTTTATCATTTCAGCTTATTTTAATTTTTGCCATTCTCTATATACCAAATGGCTACATAATGTCAATCAAAACTGCAAAATGTTGGTACAATTGTCTATCTCCTTTGTAGTCCTTTATTTTCCTATTCATTTAGAGATTTCTGCAGAATTTCTGTTCCAAAGGGGTTTATAGAAATCCCCATGTTCTGTATAAAGACTGAACAGCCTGACTCTATCATGTCTGTGTGTTCTGTGTATGGGACACATCATAGCAGCTCACCTCAGCCCACTAGCTCAGAGACAACTGAAAATTAGAGTTAGAGCCTGCAGAGGGAAAATTGGTGAAAAATGCAGACTTCAGGAAATATAATGGGCAAACTTATTCCACAAGTGCACACACCTGAAAGCTTAATCTCAGAAAGCCACCAGAAACTAAGAGAACTATTTATATGTATCAACTCAGACCCAAGACAATTTTCATTTTCAAGGCTGCAATGTAAAAACAGAGAATTTTTTAAATTGCCCTCAATTCTTTCACCTACCCGTTATTCCCCTACTGGACACTGGAGTTCAGCTCACCTGAAATTCTGGAAGAGCACGAGCCCAAGGAGTCCAAACATTTAAAGGATTTCTTCATGTGGGTGGAGATTATTTGAGTGGTTTCTTCCAACAAAAAAGAACTCTCTCATCACTAAGTAAATATTCTCATTTTCCAGCGGTATGCCTAGACAGTGACAGAAGGCGGTGAGTCTGGTAATACTGGAAATGTTCATCATCCAAAAAGGAATCAAAGCAATATAAATATGTGTGCTCGCCCTATTAACATAGTAAAATTAATACCTTTATTTCAAGCCAAAGTATAATAACAGACACAACAGGATTATTATGAATAGTGTGGAATTGCATCCTGGGCATTCTGCCTGCAAGAAAGGGGCACTGCTATGGGCTCTAATGTTGCACCAATATATGCAAAAAATGTATATGGGCTCTAATGTTGCACCAATATATGCAAAAAATGTATTATCCCTCAATTTCCAGAATGTCCTGGGGTGGTGGAGGTACATAGATGACGTCTTCCTCATTTTTAGGATGAATGGCAGGAGTTTTGTTACTTCCTTAACTCTAGGGACTTATAAATTATGTTTACATTCATCATAATAGTGTTAAAGTTAGAATTTTGTAATCCATTAGAAAAACATTAGAAGCCTTAAAATGTGTATTGTGCCAGGTGTCTATACTTATATTTTGTTATATATATATACATATATAAAGAGAAAACCTTTTAAGCAGCAAGTGTATTCAGGGTGCAGGGCAGCTTGGCTTACTTTACAGCCTTTATACATACGTATCAAACAGAGTTCCACTGCAGCACTCCTTAAAATAAAGTTCAGTCGTCCTTTATTTCTGTCTTCAGATAGACCAACAGACAGGAGATGGCCACGTATAGGGCACACACGCCCTTTGTCAAGCAATCACATGCTAAACTCCTCAGCCTTTTATACAGTCTACATAATTAAATAAAACTTAATATTAATCTTTCCATATAATAGAATTACCATAAATTAGTGAATTACATTACTTGTGATATTTTATGATTCACTTTGTGTTTATATGTGCTTAACTATTTCCCCATTCTCTCAGTTTCTACCAATTTTAGGGTATTATGAACATTTCCATATGGTGCACTTCAATAACTCTATTATAATTGATATACTTTATGTAAAAAAATGCTCCACTTCCACTTACAGTGCAGCGCCATTATCTCTGCTCCTCGTGCAGTATCTCGGCGTTGAGGAAGTACCCACTGCGCATGCGCCACTTTTGTTTTGTATTCACCATAGCTACAAGTCAGTAGCGTTATCCCGCGATGACTTGGTGATTCCCGAGCATGCGCGGTAGCTCCTACTTCTTTCTATCTTTACTGCGCTTGCGCCCGCCGCTGCACAGAAACTTATATTAGCGGCGGTTCACAGTGGCACATGAACTGCTTGATTAATATTATTATAAGAATATGATGGATATGATCTTTATCCTGTAACACTGATGGGGCCACTCTGTATACACCTGTTAGGTGCATAATGTCTTAAATAAATGTGCACTCCGTTCCATTCACTCAATTTAACCCCTCACTTGTCTTTCACCCTTGTTTAGAGAGTTAAAGCACAGTGAGACCCCTCTTGGAGATTCTTGGTAAAGGACCAAGTCTCCCCACTCTGGAGGTCATAAAGGGATTTTTCATTCTTACAACGGGGCACAAAATACAGACAACAGAGTTACTGGCAGAAACTCAAATATACTTTTATTATTATCTCATTTTAATTAACAAGCGCCTCTAGTGGCCAAAAGAATTTTTTTAAATATAGGAGAATGGCTTTGCACTAGAAGTGGTGATGGTTTAGTAAACTAAAAAAAAAATATACAAAAATACTCAAAATATGAAAATAAAAAAACATTTAATAAATCAAATTTGAAGTACAAATTTTCAATTTTATGTATTTTTCCTTCCCTTTACTTCCTGTTGGAAAAACTGGAGAAAAAAGGAAATTATAACGTGTATCACTTTTTTTTCGTGCGTTTAAAGTAGTGAATTACGTGAAAGAATGCGATTTAAAATATACACCATATAGGACTACAAAGTAGAATCATGTACAGGGGTAGATATATTTCATATATAATGCACTCCTTTACAACAAAAATTTTAATTTATAATCAACATTTAAACCAAATGGTCTCAATGTGTTTAGCTTTTTTATCCATTTTAGTTCCTTTTCTTTTAATAATTTTTCCCTATCACCTCCTCTACGTATATTTGGCACCGCATCTATTATCCTCCATTTTAAATCGCTTTCCTGGCTGAACTTCTAGGCGTTCAGTTTTGTATCTCTCTCTTTCTGTGAAAATAGTTTTTGATATTGAAAAAACAATAAAGTTAGTTCTGTGTGCGCAATCTTTGAGTGAAGACGTGTATCTGACTTCTAGTCCGATCTAAGCTGACTTGTACGCTTAAGGTTATATGTAAAATTTAGTGATTTGTTTTTTGTGTTGCAATATATTACTATGTCACTGATAGTTACAAAAAGAATATGAATTATGAGATTTTGGTTGAAAATGTCATCGGGGTAATAAATGCCCCATGATGGGCTACTTTTTATGTTTTGATACCAACAAAATGCTTGTCTAACGGCTATTTTTGAGATTTCTTGTCCCTTCAACATGTAGGTAGTGTGGAACAGAGATGCTCCCCACAGCCTGGGGATTGAGTGACAGTACCGTGTCTTATCCTTAAATGTTGAGAATTGAAGCGCTCACCGAGAGTTTTGTCCCAAAAGGAAAAGAGTGGAAGAATAATCTCCTGATCGCCTAGATTTAGTATACTTGTTCTTGTCTCCCTCATCCTCATGTAAAGAGCCATGGAACCTAATGGCGCTTTATAAATAAATAATAATAATAATAATAATAATTATTGTTTTGTTATTACTTACTTTCTTGTTACCTGTGAGGGTACCTTTGCACGCCGCTACAACATGGTAGAAACAACCGGGTGTCTCACGTGCACGAGCACGCAGCAACGGTTACAAACGGTACCCGCATCGCCTTTACACGCCGCTATAAGGTGCACTAAAGAAGGTTGAATCTATCTCTGGATGCACCGCCGGGTGCCTAAAGTAACCTCCTGTAGAGCATCGTCCCTCATTTACACGCCGTAACAGAAGGTAATATGGGAGGACCTGGTGTAGCAGGGACAACACATAGGCGTGCCACAATTGTCGATTACGAGAATTTCGTACGCTGATAGGACAAAGCAAGAACATCATGATTGGGCAGCCAGCGCAAGGGGCTGTTTAATACATGACGCTCGAGCAACTGTGTAGTGTGACTGGTCAGCTCCTTAAATATGCCGCCCTATACAGCGAGAACCAATCACAACGCAAGAGCTCCCTCCAATGATCGCTGAAGGGGCGCGGTATCCCGGAGGCTGTGTCACGCCCCAGGTAGATAGCAAGGTGTCGAAACAACCCTCTTGTTCCTTATTTACACGCCGCTACCATCGGGTTGAAATCAACCTGTATTAGAGCTCAGCTCTGAAAGAGGTGCCGCAAGTGACGTGTGGAAACAACTGCCTTCACACGCCGCTACCTCGGGTTGATTTGGCGGTGCAAGACACATTTCTCTCATCTACCCGGTTGTTTCCACCCGGATGTAGCAACGTGTAAAGGTACCCTAATTGTTATCTTCTGGTTCAACTGTTTGCCCCTACACGTGACAATAGAAAACTCTTTTACTACAGACGCTGACCTATATGTGATAGATATGAATATTCCAGGGGACACTGACTTAGTTTAAATAAACTGACGTTTTACTAGAATCATTGACTTGGTACGAGGCTATATAATGAGTAATGACTTATGGACGGGTGGAAATAGTGACCTTTACCCATAACTGGCAGTGGAGCGTAAGTGTATATGTTATTGTTATATTTCTGATATAATCTCCCATTGTCACCAGCTGCGGAGACCGTTTATGAATATGCAATGAAAAATCAGAGGCAAGCGTGCCACCAGATTTCCTGTTTCATTCAATCTTCATGTGTATATTGACTCTGATGGAGTACCGAGAGGAAAAGTACAGACAAGTTTAAAGCCAGAGACCAGCAGGATCTGAAACGTTATTCTTATCGTTACAGTGAATAAAAATGTGGACTGGACAAATATCTACTAATATTGACAAGAGACTAGTGACATTTAGTGGAGATGCATTTCAAAGAATCGCTGCCGTTTGCACATTTACCGTGACTTTTCAGAATTTACTATACTGGTGTATTATGGATAGTCAGTAAGGTGATTAGAGCAGACCTATGAGGGGAATCTGGTGAAGTGTGGTAGGAAGGCCGGCTCCTTCTATTAAGGGAGGAGAATGTACCTGGGTAGGTCTGTGTATGTCACCTTCAGAAGTACTCTGATGACTCTGATAGTCGGAGGTATTGAGAGAGGCCGGGGGGAGGAGGAATACAGAAGGGTGGTCTCGGACTTTGTTGACTGGTGCCAGGCTAACCATTTAGAACTCAACGTAAAGAAAACCAGGGAGTTGGTGTTGAGTTATGAAAGGTGCATGAAGGATTGCTTACCTATCACTATTGATGGTCAGGATGTGGAGATGGTGGAGAATTTCAAATATTTGGGGGTTCACCTGGACAGCAAGCTTGATTGGAGGTGCCATATGGAGAAGGTTTGCAAGAAAGGGATGAGTAGACTTTACTTCCTAAGGAAGTTAAGGTCGTTTAATGTGTGTAGCAAAATGCTTGAAATGTTCTACCAATCTATTGTGGCGAGTGCAATCTTTGCTGCAATAATATGCTGTGGTAGTAGTGTGCGCACAGCTGACGCTAATAAGCTGAATAAACTTATCAAGAAGGCTAGTGCACCGGTGGGTCTACAAAGTAGGACTTTCAAGGAGGTATTAGAGGTAATGTCAAGCTAAGTTAGACCCAGCCATTAGGAATCTCAAGTAAATAATAAACAAGTCACAACACAGAGAAAAATAATTTTATTTAAAAAAAACTAAATAAAACACAGAGACACTTACCGTATATACTCATGTATAAGCCGACCCGTGTATAAGCCGACCCCCCTACTTTTGCCCCCAAAACCTGGGAAAACCTATTGACTCGTGTATAAGCCGAGGGTAGACCCCAGCACAGGTATACAGCCCCCAGCAGTGTGGTATACAGCAGCCCCAGTGGTAGTATACAGCAGCAGCCCCAGTGGTATATACAGCAGCAGCCCCGTGGTATATACAGCAGCAGCCCCAGTAGTTAGTATACAGCAGCCCCAGAGGTATATACAGCTCAGTGGTAGTATACAGCAGCCCCAGAGGTATATACAGCCCCAGTGGTAGTATACAGCATCCCCAGAGGTATATACAGCCCCAGTGGTAGTATACAGCAGCCCCAGAGGTATATACAGCAGCCCCAGAGGTATATACAGCCCCCCCGTCAGTATGCAGGCCCCCCCACATTGTGCACAAACCTGTAAAGGAAGAGATTAGTATACTTATCACTGTCCCGCTGCCGCTGTCCCGCCGCCGCCATCGCGCTCCTCCGTCTTTATCCGGCTTCCTCCTCTGGTGTGCAGACAATGACGTCATTGCCTGCGCTGACCGGAGGAAGCCAGATGAAGACGGAGGAGCGCGATGGCGGCGGCGGGACAGCGGCAGCGGGACAGTGATAAGTATACTAATCTCTTCCTTTACAGGTTTGTGCACAAGGCGGGGGGGGGGCCTGTATACTGATGGGGGCGGGCCTGTATACTGTATACACTGTATACAGTGTATACAGTATACAGTGACTCGTGTATAAGCCGAGGGGGGGACTTTTCAGCCCAATTTTTGGGCTGAAAAACTCGGATTATACGCGAGTATATACGGTAGTAACCCCATCTTTATTACCCCCTCCCCACCCTCAAACCCCTCCATGATCCTCTTCCCTCTTCCTCGACAGACTCATCTCTGCTACATCAGAGACCATGGGGAGAAAAAAAACACATCCGCTCCCCATGGTCTCTGATCATTGAATGACAGCATTGAGACCTGCAGCATAGTAAGTGTTGAGGTCACCCTAACCTTACCCTGGAAGTGAGGAGGTGGTGCTCCCCCCTATAATAAACCCTCCCAGGGTTTGGACTGCTGGCCAACAAGTCTGCCCCCGTGTCCTAGTGTTAAAATCAGAGTATCACCACCCATATGCTAGTCTCTCCCATTGCTGGTATGACTTTAGATAGTTATAAGATAAGATCTCCTATTCTCTATTTAGAGACGTGTGGGCGGGAAGTAGAAAGGACCACGGACAAGTGGGTGGAGGAACAGTAGTAAAACACAGGAACACAAAGTTAGAAGTACACATTCCCAGGAGGAGAGGTTCCCTGGGGTAGCAGATCAATGGAGGCAGTATACCCAGGAGGGACTTCGCCCTAGAGAAAGAGGTGAGGCAAAAGCACCACAAGCAGATACACCCCTCAGCTGAACACTAAAAATAGTGGGAGAACAATGGGCCCAGCAGCCTTGACTGATATAGCTGGCTGGAGGACCTAGAGCTGACAACCAGAGAGACAGAAGGAGCCTGGAGAGCCCAAATTAGACCTGGGTCACTAGAAGGTTAGGCCAGGACAATCAGAGAGCCGGCTCTGTAGAAGTGACTGGGGAGACTTCACAACCCTAATCACGAGACATCCCAGCGTGGTGCAGGGACTCTATGACCCGAGGCCTAACTACCGCAGCCGAGTAGGACAAAGCCCATCGGACTAGGTCTAGTGATCCGAAAGAGTGGGAGACAACACTACAAAGCCTGTGACGGCCACACCGAACCCATGTGCGAGGACAGAGACAAAGTGGAAAGGCCTGAACGGTACTTGAGGGGAGTGATGCAGAGGAACCGTCTGAGCTGCAGTGGAACCAGGGTCAATGCTAAAGTATAAGAACTGTGACTGTGAACTGTGCTGTAACTTGTCTAACAATGAACACTAAAGTACCCGGTCAGCTCAAAAGTGCCTGAGACTGTTATGATTAAACTGCAGCAGAATCCCTGCCTGCGGAGGCACCTCGCTGATCCTGCATGCTGACTTGAGGGGCTGCAGAGAAGAAACCGGTGCAGCATCCAGAGTAAGCAGGCACCCCACTACATCTGCCCTGGGGACATCCAGCCCTACCTGTGGAGAGCTTTCCATCCAGGCTGCCCCTCACCATCGTCCCCAGCAGAAATCCAACAGTAGTGGTCCCCACTGACCACACACCACGGGTGGCGTCGCAATAAACTCTATCATCTCCCTTGTAAACACCCCTAATTCCCTATTGTTTGCCGCATCGGGACCACGGAGCTGGGCCACAGCACCCTGACACCCCAGAAACAATGCGGTTCGGCCCCGAGTACTCAGGCCCCCTCGGTGCGTCACACACATAGTATAAACTGTGCAAGCAGAGACCCAGGCGTAATGTCGGCCATCCGCAGCCAGAGTCTGATACATACCGCCTGTGGATCAGGCAGCATGGATCAGCTATAAGATTCCCTTTAAGTGCCCGATTTGTAGCTTCTGGAACAAGTTCTAGCTTCCTTCTTGTGTTCATCACTGTCACCTTCTGTAGAGTCCTGCACAAGTTCCTTCTCCGGTATCATCCACTGACCTTGTCTATACAAAGTCTAGTGTCAAGCTTCTCTCCTACATTATTGTTACACACCGGTCTCAGCTTCTATGCTGAAAACTGCTCTTCTCCATCATTTGCTGCATCAAGAACTGTCATTACAGACTTTTCACATGATGAAACAATTATCTGTAGATTCAATAACTCCCATCTGCAGCTGATTCACTAATAGTTTGCTGTAAGCATCACATGCATGTGCTAGAACAATATATGTTCCATTCTCAGTCCAATGTCTCATAATAATGCACAATTCCACCTGCCTTGGAGGTGGTAGTGTCCCCCCATCTCTTGGGCCCCTGCACGGCTGCACAGGTTGTACCAATGGCATTTCCACCTGTTTGTTTTCTCTACATTGTTTCTCTAACTTAATTTTACAACTGTTCTATATTCATACAAATCACGTAGCAATCATCTTTCAGTGCACTGATATATTTTTAATATACTAATTATTGAAAGTCCAGACCTCCTTTGGGAGCATCAGCACAAACACTTGGGCCCACCAGAAGATTCATCACCTGCCTGTAGCCGTAAATCAGGTCACGTGTTCTGTAAAGGAATGGGACTGTGCCTATGAGCTGTGCTGCACCTGCCCCCATGTCAACGGGGTCACCCTGCCAACGGGTGACTCGATTATACACTGCACGCAGCGCCGCGTATCCTGTAAGAGAGCTTCCACCGATGAAACGCCGGGAGGGCCATTGCGCAAGCGCGCTACGTCACTTCCTGTGATGCGTGCGTTCCACCAGGATGATGATGGCGGCGGTGGAGTGCGGTTCAGTGGCTCTGCGGCCCCTCCTGACTTGAATACTGTGAGTAAAACATTGGAGGCATGACTGTAACACTATATATGGAGGATATACCCCACTTTTATCATATTTTGGAGGTTTGGCTGGACTGTGGCTGGTGGGGGTGGGGGTGGCCTGATGTCACTGGATGTGGGCGGCACCAGGGCACATAGTACTCGATATAAAGGGGGTTGGAGTCATAGCATACCACCCCCTCCACATCAAGGTTGTGTGTACTTGCACAGAACACATGGAATGTTGTCATCAAGCCTTCTGATGACTGGTGAAACGCGTCAAGGCGCCCGGGGATGAGCACACCACCCTGTTAAGCTAAGTACCCCTTCTCATCTGTGTGATACCAACGTGGGTACGGTCTGTTTTCATCATACAGGACCACACCACCGGAGGGTTGAGACACACATAGAATAGGAGATCTTATCTTATAACTATCTAAAGTCATACCAGCAATGGGGGAGACTAGCATATGGGTGGTGATACTCTGATTTTAACACTAGGACGCGGGGACAGAACTGACGGCCAGCAGTCCAAACCCTGGGAGGGTTTATTATAGGGGGGAGCACCACCTCCTCACTTCCAGGGTAAGGTTAGGGCAGGACAGGGCTAGCCGTCGACGAGTGGGGGCGCCACTACGTTTCTTAGGGCGCCAACCTCCGCTGTCAGGCAGGTGAAAGGAGGGAGGCATTTATCAAGGACAGCATCCTTCCTTCATACTATCCTGTGCACCTAGTTTTTATCCACGTTTGGTGTGTTTTTGTATAAGTTAATAATAAAGTTATCATTTGTAGGGTTTAATATGATTTACACTTGACTATAAATCCTCATTTATCAAAATTCCCGAGTTAGGTTGTAGTAGTGAGTGGAGGTGCTGGGTCTCCGCAGAAAAGAAGCAAGAAAACAGTCTCTGTTCTTTACCTTTTACTTGGAATTGCAATCAACCTCAAATTGTTCACCAGGCCGGGGGATCTGACCAGTCTGAGAAGAACTAAGCACTGCTATGATGGACAGGTATATGGATTTTACAGCTGTCTATCTCCTTCAGTTGAGGTTCTATGTACTAGCCGCTTCCCTTTGTGCCTCTTTCTTCCTCGTGGCTAATAGCAAGCATGCAGGCGACCACGGACTCTCAAGACCCCAGACCCACACTGGTTCTTCTAGCCCTATGATGGTAACTCTGCCTCTAGTAGTTTCACAGTGTGACTGCTAAGCTTGCAACTCAGCAGTCTCCAGATTGCTGCCAGGCATGAAGTCCTGTCAGCCTGAGATTCTGGCTCTCGTCCACAGCTTCTGTCCTGCACAGCCCAAAGACTGTCAGCAGGCCCACACACTCATCCACTGCTCGACTCTCTGTCTCTCAGATTCTTCTAAATTCCAACTCCTAGTGCAAACCCCCTCCCTCCTACACCTACTTTCCTCCTCTGAATTTGTGGTACGTCTTACGTTCCAGTGATTCTTACAGTCATATAATACGGTACTTTTAAAGATACTTTCATGTTGTTGGCGGAAATACAGCCTGATACTCAGCGCTGTGCGTGCAACAACCATTGTGTGATATAATTTAATAATCCTCCAGATGACGTGGAAACTTCTTTTCATGATTAATATTTGATTTAATTAATGAAATTACTTTGGCTCCATCTCTGTCACATTAATGTCTGTCTGTAGCTACTGTTCTTACAGGTGCTGTTTACTTGTGGGGCTGCACCAGTACGATTCATGGGATTGAGGATTTTGGTCTCAATTCAACTAGTAAATAACAGAGAACATATTGTTCCCAAATGAAGTCAGTGCTGCAGCTTATACAAAATACGGATACCTGGACACTTACAGGAGACGTGTCCCCACTATTCACCCATCCATCCATCCATCTGTCCATCCCGGGGCTCTAACTTGTCATTACAGCACAGTTCAGATCCTTGCAGGTTACCGGTTATGGGCACAAGATTACGGGGCTGGGACATTGATCCGGAGAATGAGTCTGATTGCCGTATGTGGAGTCAGGATAGGAACCTTTCCCCTGAATTGGGAGCTTGATGATGTCCTCAGCATTAATATGTTAGTGTATAGATTGTGCCTAGAGATGAGCGAGTACCAAAATATTCGTAATCATTACATTCATAACAAGTACTTGTAATTTTAATAATAATAATAAAACTTTATTTGTATAGCGCCAACATATTCCGCAGCGCTTTGTAATAATCGTGTATTCATTCTGAATAGCGAGTACAATGTAAGTCAATGGGAAACGCAAGTAATTTTCTGCTACACCCGACATTAAGGTCTGGGGGGCTGTAAAAAGGCCAAGATGGCTAATAGCATGTTCAAACTGCATGGGAACAGCATGCAGACATAATGTAGATTTTCTGCATACTGTTCTGCCATACATCTGTCTGCTCTGAGTGACAGGACTGTGGTGCTTCTGCTGTCTGGTTGCCACAGAGGTACTGCACCTAAGCCATTGGTGTGGTATCCAATTCCCAGGTAAGGAGAGAACACAAACCCGAGACACTCGAACACCTGCACCCAACACCCATCCTAAATCCAAGCCAGGGGATCTTGGGCGGTTCCTAAGTAGGAAGAGCCCCATCTTTTGGCTGGGGAAGGGAGTAGGTAGAGCAGTTGGGAGGAGAAGGTAGGAAAAGCAGAGAGGAAGAAAAGGAGTGAGTGGAGTTGGAGTGAGAAGAGTTGAAGAGAGCGAGTCCTAGGGGACACGGGAGTGGATGATCCACCTGTGGCGCCCCGAATCTGGACCTGGCATGAGTTGGGCAGAGGGACTGGTTGCAACAGGGGACAAGCCCCGATCTGGTGGAAACGCTTCAAGGCTCAACCTGGAAACCGGAGGCTGCCTCACCTGTATGGGAAGTGGCTACTGACTGTGCATATTCACCGAAATGGTGGCTAAACCTGGGTTCAGTGAACGGGTAGCCCATCGCCCGAAAAGACCCACAGCCACCTGTGTGGGACATTGTGCACGAAGACGCAGGGCAGGAGAGGTGAGTAGCCAGAGTGGGAGAGTCAACCAGCAGAGGCTTATGACAGGGTGTCTCGAAGGAATGGACCCAAGTTGCCTGGGAGTTGGCTTGATCGCAGACCCAGAGGACACAGTGCCACTGCTGGGCTGGACTGCTGAATTGAACTGTGTGAAAACGCTTAAGGACTGCAATCCCGTTGTCTTCCAGTTATTCCCCACGCCCTCCTGCACCATTGCACAGTCACAATCATCATTCCCATAGACTTTCTCATCTAACCCTGGGGTCCCGCTCCAACTGTTGGGAGCGATACCATCTCGGCTGCCATTTCATCCAACCCAGAGGTCCACACCTGGTTCCTATGTCCAGGTTCCACAGGTGGTGTCACGAAAGACTTCTAATTGCCCTGTAAATAATCCATTTACTGCACAGCCAGGGCACGGAGCAGAGTCACAGCCACCATGAACTCCTTGACCCAATGGCCCGTTGCAAGAACTAGTGAAGATAGATAGATTTAGAGATACATAGATAATAGAACAGGTAGATCGGGCTTACTAGATTCCTATTGCTGCCTCCGGGTCAGCTCAGTTTCCCACGCTATCTCTGAATCACTTCTGGGGCTATCCATTAAGCTACTTGCACTGACCAGCACACAGTCAATCACAGATGCTCCCACTCTGTAAGAACCTCTGTGATTGGCTGTTGCAGTCAGAGTGCATTTCCACTCTCTGGACAACGATTGTTCTTGGTTGTCATACACATTAGTGTATGGCAACCAACCTGTCATCAAAGGGTGTTAAATAAATCATTTTAAAAAATGCGTGGGGATTCGCAGTATTTTTAGGTCTTGCCCAGTGAAAGTGGATTTGCCACCCTCAGCTGCATAATTTTACCTTGGCTGGGAAAAAAATATGCATTGGCTCTGCCCTCTTTTTTACTTGCCAGCCAAGGTAAAACTAGGCAGCTGAGGGCTGGTATTCTCAGCGGGGTGAGTGCCCATTGTTTTAGGGTCCCCCCTATGCTGAAAATAGCAGATTGCAGATGCCCCTGAAAATGTCGCATTCATCATAGTGGCATTTCCAGAAGCTTTACCAGACTCTTCCAGCGGGCTCTGGTGGTGGTGGCACGCTGGGTAGTAAGGGGTTAACACCAGCATTGTATTGCTAGCTGGTATTAAGCCCTGAGGTTCTTAATGTGAAGCCAAGTTAGACCTGGCCATTAAGAATCTCAATCTCAAATAAATAATAAAAAAGTCACAGCACAGAGAAAAATAATTTTATTTAAAAAAAAACAAAAACACAAAGACACTTAGTAACCCCACCTTTATTATACCCTCCCCACCCTCAAACCCCTCCGTGATCCTCTTCTTCTCTCTTCCTGGACAGACTCATCTCTGCTACATTAGAGACCATGGAGAGAAAAAACACATCTGCTCCCCATGGTCTCTGATCATTGAATAACAGCACTGAGACCTGCGGTATAGTAAGTGTTGAGGTCACAGTTGCCATAGCAACAGAGGGAACTATGACAACGGTGACCTCACGGCTTGCTATATGACAGCGCTGAGACTTGCGCTAGTAAAGTGCAGGTCTCAGCACTGTCATATAGTAAGCAGTAAGGTCACCGTTGCCATAGCGACAGCAGTTACTATGGCAATGGTGTCCTCATGACTTACAATATGGCTACATTCACACACAGCGTTTTGGCTGCATTTGCACCAAAACCAGGCAGTTACAGGAAGATATTTACAGTGGAAAATAGTTTGTGACGCCAACTGAATTTCTGACTATGGGTGGCCAGGGGTCTTCCACGGGGCGAAGGTAGGGCAGCCAAGTGATATACCCTCTCCAGGTAGGGTGGGTTCCATGAACTGTGTAGAAGATTGATGGGATGGTGAAGGGTGCAGAGGAGGAAGATGAGGGTAGTGGTAGTCATGCAGGTGGGCATAGAAAGGAAATGACGACAACAGTCTTTGTTGTTCTTACCCTTTACTTGAAGTAGTTGAAGATTATAACCCAACCGGGGTACAATGTTCACCAGGAGCACAGCCTGGCCAGCCCAGAGATAGGTAGAGTGCACTTTGCTGAGACACAGGATATATGGCCTTGCAGCTGACTTCCCAGTTCTGACACTATGCTACCGCTTTCCTCTCCTAAGTGTCCATGATTGTCATTCCCTGCCAGGCAGGTAGCTGCAGGCCCTATGAGCGATAGGCCTTCTGACACTATATAGCCCCATGAGTCTCAGGAAGGTCCACAAAAGTAGTCACTGTACTTGAAGCCCAGTGAACACCAGCTTCATAACCGGTCCTAAAGTATCCCTGATCGAGTTGGAGGCTGGTACCCCGCCTGCAGCTAGCTCTTCTGTCCAGCTTCAAAAGCTGGCAGCAGATTCGCCTCACCAGGCCCTAGGCCTAGCACTTCACTCCACATTCCATGCTGTCCCTTAAGCGGCTTTGTACCAACTAGAGCTCTCCTAGTTGCCACCCACCCCTTACGTAAATCCTCCCTCCAGCTGGAAGAAGGGACTGCCCTATAAGGGGGTCTCTTCTGCTCAGCACTCCCTTGCCTGGAGTTCAGATATGTTGGGTGTATTTGGAGATCTCAGCAATGTGTCCCCCACTTACGTCCAGGCATGAAACTACACATAAATTATATGCTGTACCATTTGTGGCAGCTTGGCTGTAGGGGCGCCACAGATACAATGACAAATGACACACCCCTATTTATTGTATTATATTAAACTGGCTTCTGGGCATGCTCAATCTGGGGAACCGGATCCGTGCAGCTAAAAGCACATGGATCCATTTTCATATGGATCCGTTTGCATAAAACTCCATGTTAATTCCAGCCAGTTAGGCACAGATCTGTCTGATTCCATTTTTTTAATGAGCCCCCAAATTGCATCATTTTGTGGTTTGGGTTTTAGCCAAAAAATGGTAAGAAACAGATCAGTGTGAAAACGGATAAAACCAGATGCCACCACTCGTTCATCCATCCCCATCAATGGGGGAGAAAACAGATCTGTTTCTATCCATTTTTAGATGGAAAGAAACAGATTTAATAAAACGATAGTGTGAAACCAGTCTTAGCTAGTATGCTTTTCTGTAGTCAATACAGCATGTCTTAATATTTGAGTGCAGCTGACTTTTTGTAATAATGTGCTCCATATCAAGCCTTGTTGACCACGTGTGGCGCCCCTGCGACCAGGGTGGCCACAGGATGAACTGCAGCCAGACGAGGTAAGACGGTCAACTCACACTACACCCACACACAGACTCACTCCGACCCTGAGCCAATCACTCTATGTAGGGCAAGGGGTGGCATGAGTTTAAAGACATGTGGGTGGGAAGTAGAAAGGACCACGGACAAGTGGGTGGAGGAACAGTAGTAAAACACTGGAACACAAAGTTGGAGGTACACATTACCAGGAGGAGAGGTTCCCTGGAGGCAGCAGTTCAATTGAGGCAGTATACACAGGAGGGACCTCGCCCTAGAGAAAGAGGAGAGGCAAAAGCACCACAAGCAGATACACCCCTCAGCTGAACACTAAAATTAGTGGGAGAACAACAGGCCCGGCAGCCGTGACTAATATAGCTGGCCGGGAGGACCTAGAGCTGACAACCAGAGAGACAGAAGGAGCCTGGAGAGCCCAAATTAGACCTGGGTCACTGGAAGGTTAGGCCAGGACAATCAGAGAGCCGGCTCTATACAAGTGATTGGGGAGACTTCACGACCCTAATCACGAGACATCCCGGCGTGGTACGGGGTCATTATGATGTGGCACCCCTGCGTCCAGGAGGCCACAAAAGGGAACTGCAGCCAGGCAGGTAGGATAATTGTTGCACAACAACACCCTCACAGCCCACACAACCCACGTGCAGTAGATGGTAGCATCCAACCCTAAGATTGGATACTCTAGGCAAGCGAGGGGCTGTGGATTTAGAGAAGTGGGTTGGGCACACACGTAGTCAGGTGACTTGACAGTAGAAATAGTGAGGGGGAGGAGGAAGGAGTTCAGTAGGCCAGAGGGTGCCGAGCAGCAAAGACCAAGAACAGACACAGATCAGCAGCAGGCTGAGGAGCACAGCACAGGCCGAGAGACAGCAGAAGGTTGAGATAAGCTGAGCAGGAGAAAGACACACACGTCCTGGAAGAGTGAAGGTGTAAGGAGCGCAGAATCTGTACCGAGCCAGGGTGAGCCGGAGGAGAGAGAAAGCACGTCCGAAGCCGATACCACCAGGAGTGTGAGAGGACAGAGAGGGACGGTGATATCCGGGCCCTAGAACTACAGCTAAAGCGACCGACTGCAGGCGGAGTAGCCCTCCTATCATACCAAGAGACGCAGAGGGGAAGAGCCTGGTAGAGCCTCACACCTGAGGACTGCTGGAGGCTGGGCTGAGTAGAGTGTCGGCTCTAGAGGGGACCGCAGTTTTACCCGGAACCCCAAACAATACGACGGTGGACCACAGCTTCATGTTAGGGTTCCTACCCCAAAGGACAGGCTGCTCAGTGACGACCAGGAGGACTCACAAGGGCTTGAGTCACCGCCATACTGTCCGGAGACACCCACCAAGTGTACACAGAACATAAACAGCCCGGAAAGGACACTGAGACAGTGTGAGGGGTCACAAAGGGAGAGAACTGGCTGCAGGGAGTAAAGGGAACCCGGAGAGGGAGAGTGTGCCCGTGTACTTGTACTGAGACTTGTAAGAACTGTAACTGACTTGTGAACTGTCTTGAAGAACTTGGAGAGTAAACATGGAAAACCCTGAATCTGCCTCCCTTGTGTCTCTGCTTGCACGCCATTCCTTCCATACAGGATTACAGCAAATCCCCACCTGCAGAGCCACAGCCTGTCAGCACCAGCACTGAGGACAGATTCCTGCAGCGTCTGCACAGTAAGTGTACTGAACATTCCACAATAGACTTAACCCTTACTGCCCCGGGGAACACAGTTCTACCCACTGGAACTATCCCATCTACGCTGCTATTCCATCATCCTCGGAGGTTCTGCAGCAGCGGCGGCCCCATCACTCTGCTATTTCCTTGTTCGTTGTTTCCTTCACCATGTCCGTGAAATCTTTGGTATTGATTGTGACTCCTTCCACCGACCCTAGAAGATAATCGGATGATCCCGGTGTTGTGTGATCTTGTGTGGGGTGTAAAGGTTTGGGGCTGAGGCTTGGAGTCAGATGTGTCCCTGCTCCTCTGATGTCACTTGTGGCCCCTGCAGAGTATTACATCTGTGCAGGGTGTAAATGTCTCCAGATAATATCAGGACTTACCGAGACTAAGGAGGAGCAGCAGACAGGTGATCATTGTGCACAGGAGACCGAGGGGAAGATCCAGGAGAAGGAGATCTGTAAGGAGAATCATAGAAAGTCACAGGATCCTGAGCTCGGCTCTTCCCGTCTGCTCCATCTGTATCTCTGGCGCCCCTGTGGCCAGGCTGCCACAAATGGTACTACATGTAACTCTATTGGCCACTTTACTCGCGGCTACAGATAACAGGTTTTCTACAGGTAACTTACTGGCTGCAGTGAAATCATGGAGACACAGTTCTATCTTGTTGCTGTGTACAAATGGAACTATGTCTCCATGATTTCACTGCAGCCAGTAAGTTACCTGTAGAAAACCTGTTATCTGTAGCCGCGTGTAAAGTGGCCATATGTGATATCATGCCTGGAGGTAAGTGGAGGACACTTTGCTCAGACTCTCAAATACACCCAACACATCTGAACTTCAGGCCAGGAAGTGCTGGGTGGAAAAGACTCACAGATAGGACAGTCCCCTGTTCCGGCTGGAGGGAGGAGTTAGGTTATTGGTGCATTGTAACAAGGAGAGGTCTAGTCAGTACTCGTTCACTTGAAAGTTAGCATGGAGTGTGGAGTGAAGTGCTAGGCCGATGGCCTGGTGAGACAAACCTGCTGCCGGCTGTTGAAGCTGAGCAGAAGAGCTAGCTGCAGGAGGAGAACCAGCCCCCAACTCGATCAGGGATATTTCAGGACTGATCGTGAAGCTGTAGATCACTGGGTCTTTATGTCTAGTGGCTACTTTTGTGGACCTTCCTGATGCTCATGGGGCTATATATGGTCAGAAGACCAATACTGTCACTCACAGGACCCGCAGCTACCTGCCTGGAGAGGAACAGATTCCACAGACACTGAGGAGATGAAAGGGGTAGCAAAGTGTCAAGATTGGGAAGTCAGCTGGGAGTCCATATACCCTGTGTCTCAGCAAGGCAGACTTCAATATATCTCTGGGCTGGTCAGGCTGTGCTCCTGGTGAGCATTGTACCCCGGCTGCGTTGTGATCTCGAACCACTACCGTGTTTCCCCGAAAATAGGACCGTGTCTTATATTTTTTGGGCGCCAAACGTGGCCCCTGTCTTATCTTCGGGGGGTGGGGGGGGTCTTATATTGGCAGCCCCAGCCACTGCAGCCTCCCATCCACACACACCCACCCACCCATACACTTACAAACACATACACATACACTTACAAACACACACACAGATACACTTACAAACACACACACATACACACAAACATACACATACATACACACTGCTTCTTACCGGCTCCCCCTGCCTTCGGTGTGGCTCCCCGCTGTCCTCACTGTCCCCCGGTGTGTACAGGCTCCTCCTGTGTCCTGCAGCTGCAACCGTGCTGGAGGAGATGGGGTTAATCACAGCCTAACTGGCTGTGTGCCCCTGCTGAATTCTGCCCAGCCGGACATCACAACAGCCCGGCTCGAGCTCTGATTGGCTCCCAGGAACCAGTGGGCGTGGCCAGATGACGAGCCAATCAGAGCACACAACGTCATCTGGCCGCACCCACTGGTTCCTGGGAGCCAATCAGAGCTCGAGCCGGGCTGTTGTGATGTCAGGCTGGGTAGAATTCAGCAGGGGCACACAGCAAGTTAGGCTGTGATTAACCCCATCTGCTCCAGCGCGGCTGCAGCTGCAGGACACTGGAGGAGCCTGGACACACCGGGGGACAGGTACCGGCCTTATATTCCCCAGCGCCCCCCCCCCCTAGGCGGCCTTACTTTCGGGGGGGGGGCCTTATATTAGCAGATTCCCCCCCCGTTCCCCCTACCCTCTATTACTTTCGGGGGGGTCTTACTATCGGGGAAAGACGGTACAATAAAGGGTAAGAACCACAGAGACTGTTGTTGTCGTCTGCTCCTTTCTGTGTCATCATACACCACTACCCTCATCCTCCTCCTCTGCACCATCCACCATTCAATCCACCCTTCTACATCTTCCAAGGGACCTATGGCCTTGCTGGAGAGGGCCCACCACCTGGCTACCCCACCATCTTTCATTGGAAGCCTCCACAGCAGCCCTTGGCCACCTATGGCAGAACTCAAGCTGGCATCACAAACTACTAATTTGCCAGTAAATAAAATCCCTTTAAAATGTCCGGTCTGGTCCACGACCTCTAGGAACCACCGCTGTGACTCCAAGAATGTTTGCCTCGGATGGTACCCCGGCCCACACTACTGCGACATATCTGCTGTGATCTCCTGGAGCTGGACAGCGTCCATCTATTGTATATGAGGAGACGTCATATAGACAAGAGAAACCAAGGAGGATGAGCTCTAAGTGCACATAGCAGGGGCAGTATGTTCCCCTTGGTATAATCGCCCCTCTCCCCAATACTCTTTTATGTTCTTATTTACATGGAGCAGATTTCCCTGCAAACATTTCTGATTCATCTGATCGGGGTTTGCAGAAATCCAGGCACCTGATGCTAAATCCTCCCCATTCACATATATGGGGCTGAATCCTCTCCCCCAGTCTGCTCCATGTGAATATCCCATAATACAGACTCCTTATTTTCCCCGCATTTGTACAGGTTTAGTGAAGGGTCATCTCACCCCTATTTATATGTGCAGTAGAGTACACTGGCTGCTGCAGCGCCGCTCCTCATTTCGTCCTCCTCCTCTCCTGGCTTCGTTCCTCTCCTGGTTTCGGCCCTGGATCTCCTCCCTGCATCCCTCTCCTCGATCTGTCCCCCTCCATTCCTCACTCTGTTTCCATCCTCTCCTGACTCCATCCCTCTCCTCGCACCATCCTACTCCTTGCTGTCCCCCTTCTCTCCTCGCTTAGTCCCGCTCCTTGCTTTGTCCCTCTCTTCTCCTTGCTTTGTCCCTCCTCTCCTCACTCCATCCCTTACCCCTCCCTGTTCCATCCTTCTCGCCTTGCTCCATCCCACCCCTTGCTCTGTCCCCCTCCTCTCCTTGCTCATTCCTTTTCCTCACTTGATCCCTTACTTTTCCTTGCTCTGTCCCATTCCACTCCTCGCTCCATCCCTCGCCTCTCCTCCCTCTCCTCTCCCGCCTTTGTCCCTCTCCTCACTCTGTTACTCTCCTCATTCTGTCCCTCTCTTCGCTTTGTCCCCCTCCTTGCTCCGTCCCTCTCCTCCGTCTGTCCCCTCTTCTCCTTGCTCTGTCCCCCTCCTCACTCCATTCCTTACCTCTTCTTGCTCTTTCCCTCTACTCCCCTCACTTCGTCACTCTCTTCACTCCATCCCTCTCCTCTCCTTGATCCATCCCTTTCCTTTCCTCGATTTGTCCCTCTCCTCACCCCACTCCATCTCTCACCTCGCTATATCCCACACCTCTCCTGGCTCCATCCCTCTTCTCCCTCTGTCCCTCTTCTCTCCTCACTCTATTCTTCTCCTCACTCTGTTCCTTTCCTTGTTCTGTCCCTCTCTTTGCTTCATCCCTTTCCTATCTCCGTTCCCCTCTTCTCCTAGCTCCGTACCTCTCCTCACTTTGTCCTTCTCCTCGCTCCATCCCTCTCCTTGCTTTGTCCGCTCCTCTCCTCGGGCCATCCCTCTGCTATGTGCTCCTCCTTGCTCTGTTCCTCTCCTCTTCTTACTCTGTGTCTCTCCTCACTCCATCCTGTAACTCTCTTTGCTCTGTCCCTCTCCTCGCCTGATCACTCTCCTCTTCTCACTCCATCCCTTACATCTGCTCACTCCATTTCTCTCCTCTCCTCGCTCAGTCCCTTTTCTCGTTCTATCCCTCTACTCGCTCCTTCCATCTCCTCTCTTATATAGAAATATAGCAGCTCAGACACGGAGATGACTATCGGTAGAAAGTCATTAACCTAAAAATCATCAAACCCATCTACTTACCCCTTACCTCCGCCCTGCTGGACACTGCAGCTCTGCTCACCTTTAATGCTGGCAGACTCTTTTAGATTCTAACTTCAATCCCTGAAGCCTGAACATATAAATGATTTCTTCCTGTGGGTGGAGGAGGATTTCTGTGTTTTCTCCCATAAGGAGATCCTCATTTCTGAGTAAATATTCTGATTCTCCAGTCATTTGTCCAGACGGTGCCAGGAGGAGGCGAATCTGAAGATCCGGGAACGTTCATCAGGAAACTGTTACATTTCTATGATCAGCTCCACTTTGGAAGTGCAGTGAGATACAGGCTGATTTGCTGCTAAGGGAAAAAAAGAAAAAGAAAAAAAAAAAAAAAAAAAAAAAAAAAGACTCTTTATATCTGATTCTCTAGCGAGTGTGACCGCGAGCTTTGTGTGACAGAGCGCAAGTGCGACAGAAGTAAGTGTGTGACTTGTGATTCAGTGACTTTGGATTCAGGGAGTTTGGAAGGGAGGAATTACTGAATTGCTGGTTGTATTTTATTAATACTTTGCATTTCTTTTTACTTATCATTCTGTTTGGTGCAATCCCCATTAGGAAATGAGCTCCATGATTGGCAATGCCATCCAGTGTACATCTTGCCACATGTATGCATTCCTTGACCAGCCGGCCGAGGGTGCATACTGCTGTGTGAGATGTGAGTACGTTGTGCATTTGGAAGCCCAGATACTGGATCTAAATGAACGACTGACAACGCTGAGATCCATAGACAATATGGAAAGGAGTCTGCTGCTCACTGAACAGCTGCTCAATGGGATAGATGTGGGGGAGGATGGTACTATGGAGCCTCAGGACCATGAGGTAGCTAGCTGGGTGACAGTTAGAAGGCGGGGTAGAGGGAAGGGTGCCAGGGAGGCTAGCCCTGATCTGGCACACCCCAATAAATTTGCTATGTTGGCAGATGAGGGGGGTGTGAGTTCAGGTACAGCACTGCTGCAGCAGGGCATGACCTCTGAAAGCCAGAGGAGTGTCTGCTCCAGTAAGGGGGAAAACAGGAGAGTAGGGCAGGCCAGACAGGTGCTGGTAGTGGGGGACTCAATTATTAGGGGAATAGATAGGGCAATCTGTCACAAAGACAGGGATCGTCGAACAGTGTGCTGCCTACCTGGCGCTCGAGTCCGGCACATCGCTGATCGGGTTGACAGATTACTGGGAGGGGCTGGTGAGGACCCAGCGGTCATAGTGCACATTGGCACAAATGACAAAGTTAGAGGTAGGTGGAAGGTCCTTAAAGATGATTTCAGGGAATTAGGCTGCAAGCTTAAGGCAAGGACCTCCAAGGTAGTATTCTCTGAAATACTGCCTGTACCACGTGCCACACCAGAGAGGCAAAGGGAGATTAGGGAGATAAATAAGTGGCTCAGGAATTGGTGTAGGAAGGAGGGGTTTGGGTTCCTGGAGAACTGGGCCGACTTCTCTGTTGGCTACAGGTTCTATGCTAGGGACGGGCTGCACCTCAATGGGGAGGGTGCAGCTGTGCTGGGGGAGGAAAATGGCTAGAAGGTTGGAGGAGTGTTTAAACTAGGGATTGGGGGGGAGGGTATTCATTGTATAGGAGGGGAAGATAGTGTAAACAGTAACCTGGGCACAAGTAATAAAATTGGGGGTGGCATGGGGGGTGGGGTTAGAACAGTCAATCTAGTAGGAAGGAATAGAGGTAAAGAGAGATGCATAAAGTGCATGTTCACTAATGCCAGAAGCCTCACCAACAAAATGGAGGAATTAGAATTGATTTTGTTGGAAAATAATTATGACATGGTGGGGATTTCGGAGACTTGGCTGGATGAGAGCCATGACTGGGCTGTTAATTTACAGGGCTATTGTCTGTTCAGAAATGACCGTACAAATAGGCGAGGAGGAGGTGTATGTTTATACGTAAAATCATCCTTAAAACCCATCCTGCGTGATAATATAGGTGAATCTAATGGAAATGTAGAGTCTCTGTGGGTGGAGATAAGGGGAGGGGGAAAAAATAATAAATTACTGATAGGGGTTTGTTATAAGTCTCCAACAATAATGGAAGTGGAGGAGAATATCCTCATAAAGCAAATAGATGAAGCAGCGACTCAGGGAGAAGTCATTATTATGGGGGACTTCAACTACCCTGAAATACATTGGGGATCAGAAACCTGCAGTTCCAGCAAAGGTAATAAGTTTTTGAAAACTATAAGAGACAATTACCTTTCACAACTGGTTCAGGACCCAACAAGAAGGGGGGCACTGCTGGACCTAATATTAACCAACAGGCCGGACCGCATATCAAATATACGGGTTGGAGGTCACTTGGGTAATAGTGATCATAACTTAATAAGCTTTCAAGTATCCTTTACTAAGACGTGTACTAGAGGGGTCACAAGGACACTAAACTTCAGGAAGGCAAATTTCCAACGGTTGAGAGATGATCTTAGTGCAATAAACTGGGACGATGTCCTGAGACATAAAAGTACACAACACAAATGGGAGATGTTTATTAGCATCCTGAATAGGACCTGTGCACAATATATACCCTATGGGAATAAGCATGCTAGAAATAGGAGGAAACCACTATGGCTAAATAAAGCGGTAAGAAGTGCAATATGTGACAAAAAGAAAGCATTTAGGGAATTAAAGCAAGTAGGTAGTGATAAAGCATTAAATAAATACAGAAAATTAAATAACATTTGTAAAAAGCAAATCAAGGCAGCAAAGATTGAGACAGAGAGACTCATTGCCAGAGAAAGTAAAAAGAATCCCAAAATATTTTTTAACTACATAAATAGTAAGAAACTAAAAAATAATGGTGTTGGCCCTTTAAAAATAGTCTGGGTGAAATGGTGGATGAGGATGAGGAAAAAGCAAATATGCTAAATTACTTTTTTTCAACAGTATTTACACAAGAAAATCCCATGACAGACAATATGATCAGTGATAACAAAAATTCTCAATTAAACGTCACCTGCTTAACCCAAGAGGAAGTACGGCATCGTCTAAAAATCACTAAAATTGACAAATCCCCGGGCCCAGATGGGATACACCCCAGAGTGCTGCAGGAATTAAGTACTGTCATAGATAGACCATTATTTTTAATATTTAAAGATTCCATAATAACAGGGTCTGTACCACAGGACTGGCGTAAAGCAAATGTGGTGCCAATATTCAAAAAGGGGACAAAAACTGAACTTGGAAATTATAGGCCAGTAAGCTTAACCTCTACTGTGGGTAAAATCCTAGAGGGTTTTCTAAGAGATGCTATACTGGAGTATCTGAAGAAAAATAACCTCATGACCCATTATCAACATGGTTTTACGAGGGACCGTTCCTGTCAAACTAATCTAATAAGCTTCTATGAAGAAGTAAGTTCTGGACTGGACCAAGGAAATGCAGTGGATGTGGTGTATATGGACTTTTCAAAAGCTTTTGATACGGTGCCACACAAAAGGTTGATACATAAAATGAGGGCAATGGGGATAGGGGAAAATATGTGTAAGTGGGTTAAGAACTGGCTTAGTGATAGGAAACAAAGGGTGGTTATTAATGGAACACACTCAGAATGGGTCACAGTTAACAGTGGGGTACCACAGGGGTCAGTGTTGGGCCCACTTCTATTTAATATATTTATTAATGACCTTGTAGGGGGCATACAGAGTAGAATCTCAATATTTGCAGATGACACTAAACTCTGCAGGGTAATCAATACAGAGGAGGACAATTTTATATTACAGGAGGATTTATGTAAACTAGAAGCTTGGGCTGCTAAATGGCAAATGCGCTTTAATGGGGATAAATGTAAAGTCATGCACTTGGGCAGAGGAAACAAAAGGTATAATTATGAGCTTAATTGTAAAACACTGGGCAAAACTGTCACTGAAAAAGACCTGGGTGTATGGGTAGATGACAAACTCACATTTAGTGGCCAGTGTCAGGCAGCTGCTGCAAAGGCAAATAAAATAATGGGATGTATTAAAAGAGGCATAGATGCTCACGAGGAGAACATAATTTTACCTCTATACAAGTCACTAGTGCGACCACACTTAGAATACTGTGTACAATTCTGGTCTCCGGTGTATAAGAAAGACATAGCTGAACTAGAGCGGGTCCAGAGAAGAGCGACAAAAGTTATTAGAGGACTAAGGGGTCTGCAATACCAAGACAGGTTATTAAACTTGGGGTTATTTAGCTTGGAAAAACGAAGGCTTAGGGGTGATCTTATAATAATGTATAAATATATGAGGGGGCAGTACAGAGACCTTTCTAATGATCTCTTTACTCTTAGGCCTGAGACTGGGACAAGGGGGCATCCTCTACGTCTGGAGGGAAGAAGGTTTAATCATAATCACAGACGCGGATTCTTTACTGTAAGAGCAGTGAGACTATGGAACTCTCTGCCACATGATGTTGTAATGAGTGAGTCACTACTAACATTTAAGAAGGGCCTGGATGCCTTTCTTGAAAACTATAACATTACCAGTTATATATACTAGATTCTTTGATAGGGCGTTGATCCAGGGAATTAGTCTGATTGCCGTATCTGGAGTCAGGAAGGAATTTTTTCCCCAATGTGGAGATTAGTGTTGCCACATGGGTTTTTTTTGCCTTCCTCTGGATCAACATGTTAGGCTATGGGTTGAACTAGATGGACTTAAAGTCTTCCTTCAACCTTAAAAACTATGTTACTATGTTACTATGTTACATGATGAGATGTAGGGAGAGATTTCATCACACAGGACAATGTGTAAACACTAATATAAAATGTAGAGTGATAAATACTGATCATTACATACCTAATATTCTGTATAACACACATTGAAATTACCATTGAAATCAGGCCTGGCTGCCTTACTGGAGCAGCGGCTACAGAGAAGATGAAGTGATATTCTCCCTGCAGCCACTGGCTTCCAGTTATCAGAATGGTGCAGGGCGATGTCACAGTCACTGCTCATTATACACATAATCATACCCCGCACATGGAGTGACAGCTGTTCTGGGGTGTGTGCAGCATGTGTGTGCAGAGTGGGCTGTCAATCATAATGCCAGGCACGCTCCCTGTATAGTGAATGGTGACTGTATCGCACCCTGCACTGCCCCGATGTCTAGAAGTAATCAGCTACAGGGAGGATTATACTTCATTGTAATTGTAGCTGCTGCTCCAGTGAGCCACTATACTGGATTTATATGTTATTCACCTGCAGATTACTCCTATATCTGCTGATAATACTGTAATGTTTCTGGTGGTGACCAGCTCCCTTTAATGATAGTCATACATTGCTTACAAACACATTTATATACATTACACACATATAGATATTAATTACACACATTCATATAGTCAACAAACGTATATCTATTATAATAAAACCCTAATGGTACCTTTACACGCCGCCACTGCAGGATGGATACAACCCGCTACAGGCTACAAATGTAGCTTGTAGCATCAATATAGCCCGTAGTAGCGGCGTGTGAAGACGGGACGAGACAGCCGGCAACAGATACATCTGTTTCCGAGCACTGCTCGAAAACAGATGGCTACAAAGCCGATTGTAGCGAGCTGTATCGGCGTGTAAAGAAGGAACAGAAGGGTTGTTTCTACACCATGCTATGTAGCTGGGGCGTGACACAGGCTCCGGGTTTCCGCGCCCCCTTCAGCGATCATTGGAGGAAGCTCCGGCGTTGCGATTGGTTGTCGCCGCACAGGGCGGCATATTTAAGGAGCTGACGAGTCACACTACACAATTGCTCGAGCGTCAAGTATTAATCAGCCTCCTGCGATGCCTGCCCAATCATGGTATTATTGCTTTGTCCTATCAGCGTACGGACGTCTCGTAATCCACAATTGTAGCACGCCTATGTGCTGTCCCTGCTGCACCAGGTACGCCCATAGTAGCTGGTTGTAGCGGTGTGTAAATGAGCTAAGATGAGCTACAGATGGCTACTTAAGACACACGGCGATGTATCTAGCTATAGATGTTGCGTAGCGTAGCGCACCTTGTGGCGGCGTGTAAAGGAGGTGCGTTTACCGTTTGTAACCGTTTGAGCGTGCTCGTGCATGTGAAGTAGCGGGTTGTATCCATCCTCCAGTAGCGGCGTGTAAAGGTACCCTAACGGTACCTTTACACGCAGCTACTGGCGGGTGGCTACAACCGGATACATGCGAGAAATGTATCTTGCACCGGCAATTCACCCCGTGGTAGCGGCGTGTGAAGACGGTAGTAGCCACCCGGCAGTAGCGGCACCTGTTTCCGAGCACTGCCCTGAAACAGGTGGCTACACAGCCAATTGTAGCGACCTGTATCGGCGTGTAAAGAAGCAACAGAAGGGATATCTGGACACCAGCCTATGTACCTGGTATGTATCTGGGGCGTGACACAGGCTCCGGGTTACCGCGCCCCATCAGCGATCATTGGAGGAAGCTCCTGCATTACGATTGGTAGTCGCTGCATAGGGAGGCATATTTAAGGAGCTGACCAGTCACACTACACAATTGCTCGAGCGACATGTATTAATCAGCCTCCTGTGATGCCTGCCCAATCATGATGTTATTGCTTTGTCCTATCAGCGTACGGACGTCTCGTAATCCACAATTGTGGCACGCCTATGTGTTGTCCCTGCTGCACCAGGTCCGCCCATATTAGCTTGTTGTTGCGGTGTGTAAATGAGGTAAGGTGCTCGGCAGAAGGTAACTTGAGACACCCGGCGGTGTATCTAGAGATAGATGTAACCTACTGTAGCGCACCTTGTTGCGGCGTGTAAAGGTGGTGCGGGTACCGTTTGCAACCGTTTGTGCATGCTCGTGCTCGTGAAGTAGCTGGTTGTAGCCACCCGCCAGTAGCGGCGTGTAAAGGTACCCTAAGGCAACTTCCATCACGATGTAACGGTATGGTACGTCACATCCTGAGTGAAGTTGCCTGTACACCCACCCTGGGTGCTCCAATGTGGCTGCCTGTTCCAGGAGCGGGGCTTCCAAAGCCCTACTCCCGCCATCGGTACAAGCTGCGGCCCCACACACACTCCGGTCACACTCCCCACTCCTCCACACACCCTCCAACACTACTCATCACCCCCACCCTCAGTTGCTACGTCTACACACACACGTCTTCCCCCTCCACTCTCCTTGCGCACTCCTCCTCGCTCAGCACCTCCACACTCATACCCCCATGCACTCTGCCTGTCATACATACCACCGGCCCATTGTCTTCCCCGCCGCCTCCAGCCAATGATCTTCGCTCCGCCGCCAACCCCACCATGTTAGCTCCACTCCTCCGTCCCGGTGACATGTTTCCTCCAAAATGGCGTCCGGGAACTCTCGCAAGATCCCAGATGCCGTCCGGGAAGTCTCGCGAGACTTCCCGGACGCTATCTTAAATGCCGCGTTTTTTTGAAAATTTACTTCAGCCCGCCATTCCTGCTGCTGCGTCATAACTCCTCCTGCTCTCTTCACTTACTCCATCTCCTCAGTTAACCTCTTCAGTGCCCTCACTCCTGCTGAGTATATCTAAGACACTGTGAACATTTAACTCCATCTGCACCGTATTGCTTCTATATTCTCCTCAGTTAACCTCTTCAGTGCCCTCACTCCTGCTGAGTATACCTTTCTATAATTAAGACGCAGTGAGCTAGCCCACGTATATAAGCTCTATCCGGTAGCACTGCTTTACAACTTACCCTTCTGATTTACACCACCTGTACATACGTATATACACATCCTTTCTGTCTTCATAACTGCAGGATCCCTTCTCTAACGCCTTATAACCCCCAACATTCTCACCCTCTACTATCTGCTCTCATACTTCCTTACCAGTCTCAACATGACTCCTCCCAAAAAGTATGCCACCGACACACAGCGTAAAAATACTTTGTCACTACGTCAAAGAAAACGCCGTGCTAATGAGACTCCTGAAGAAAAAGAACATCGCCTTGTCACCATGAAGGCTTATAAACAACAACGCCTCACACACGAGTCCCCTAAGTCTGAATCCATTAGATTAGCACAAGAAGCCTCTGCTCGCCGTCAACGCTGACAACCTACACCTTCGACGTCTACATTTTTATCACACTCACCACCACACATACGACTTATATACATCAGTCTGCACAAGAGCCCTACTGCACCGTTAGGACCTGCTCTTCCACTACATGCTAAAGCATTCACTTATGATGAACGTACTATTATAGCACACAGCTGTGGTGCAATGAACCATGTATGTCAACATTGTCAGGCTTTGCATTTTCTCCATGAGACATCTTCTGATAACAATTTTACCCCTCTGCTGTCATAAGGGTAAAGTCCATGTTTCCAAACCACAATATCCAGATGTCTTTACACGTTTGCTCAAAGGACAATGTGAATATAGCAAAACTTTCATGGACAATATTAGAAGCATTAATAATACCTTTGCTTTTGCCTCCATGGGTGCCAATATTTCACCATCTCCTGGATATGGCCCATGCTGTTTCTGCATACATGGCCAGATCTATCATCGAATGGGAACACTACATCCCTCTGACGACCAACTCCCAGCATTTGCCCAACTTTATATTCTTGATACCTCTACCGCTAATGAACAACACTTACAATGTAAAGAAGATCAAAAATGTCATCCTACATTGATGAACATTATTGCCCTTCAAATACAAGCTATCAATCCTTTTGTGGCAGCTTATCACATGTTATGTGATGTGGAACAACAAGAACATGCCAAACATCAACATGTCTATTAAACAAGATCGAACTCAAGACCCTCGACACTACAATAATCCCACTGTCAGTGAAGTCGCCGTCGTCTTTCAAAATGACAATGGTGAGCCGCCATTCAATAGAGACATATTAATTCATTTAAAACCAGATCCACACAACCCTTTAGCTCCAAGAACACAACAAATCAGCATTCTCCATAGTAATTTGGATGCCCTCCTATATCCCATATTTTTCCCTTATGGAGACCAAGGGTGGTATGATGGACTCAAGCAACAAGGAAAGAGATCACGCAGGATTACACAACTCCAATACTATTGCTATATGTTATCTGTCAGAAATTATTTTATTCCACTCCTCAATGGTAGTAAGCTAACACAGCAATTAGGGATGAGTGAGTCTACTCGTTACTACGCGAATAGTAGGGTACTCGCTCTACTCGTTACTCTGCAAGTTTACTAGCGATTACTCGCACAGTAACGAGTCCAATGTAAATCAAGGGAAATGTAATCCCTCTGCTGCTGGACCCTATAAAGAGGTCTGGCAGCAGAGGAAAAACATGCAATTCCCCACTTCATTGTTTAAAAGCCAACAGTAAAAAGCTGCCAGATTTTAAACAATGCTGACAGCTTCCCTGCCGCCTGACAGCGGGATCCTCCATCTTTTTGTATGCCAGCCGGATACAGCAGGTGGCAACGGGCTGCCCCCAACCCTCAGCTGACTATTTGGACCTGCCTGGACACAGAAATATCTGGAAGCCTTTATTTTTTATTATTTCATGAATTTCATGAAATAATTAAAAAAAAAATGCGTGGGGCTCCATGCGATTTCTATATCCAGCCAGGTCCAGCTGGGGACTGGAATCTGCAGTGCAGGGAGGCCCAAGCCTTCTGGGCACCCCCCGCTTCGAATGTCAGCCTGCAGCCATCCCAGAAAATGGCGCGTTCATTGAAGCGCCATGTTCAGGCGCTGAACCCAACTCTTCCAGGGCCCTGGGGCGATGGCTCATTGGGTAATAAAGGGGTTAGGGCCAGTTTTGTATTATCAGCTGGCCCCAAGCCCGAAATTCATGGGGTCACGCCAATATTAGACATGACCGCCATGAATTTCTATTAAATTGTTTAAATAAAAACACAACACCAAGAAAAAATAAATTTTATTTGAAAAAACAAAACAAAAACACACTTAGGGACTCTATCTTTATTTTTAAAAAATCCTCTTCCGTCCGATGTAGTCCAATCCAGGGTTCTTCTTTAGCTCTGCTACATCTCTGGTAGAGAACTTCCACCAGAGATGTAGCAGAGCTGTGAACCCTCGCATGGGAAAGTTCATGTGAGTTCATGCAGGCAAGCATGAACTCACATGAATCCTGCCAGCACTGCTACTTCAAATGAACAGCTGACCTGAGTCAGCTGTTCATTTGAAAATCCAGACGGGAAGGCGTCAAAAAGAGAAAACCGGTTAGAAAACCGTATTCTCCCGGATTGCCCAGGCCGGTGCAATCCGGGACCATAGAGCCCCATGTTATGGGGCGCCGGATTGCACCGGACTGGTACAATCCGGTAGAATCCGGTTTTCAAAACTGGTTTTTGTAAACCGGATTCTCCCGGATTGTACCCGTTTACCCGGATTGAATCCGGTTTTCAAATCCGGTTTTTGAAAACTGGATTCTCCTGGATTGTACCCGTCCGGTGCAATCCGGCGCCCCATAACATGGGGCTCTATGGTCCCGGATTGCTCCGGACCGGGGCAATCCGGGAGAATCTGGTTTTACCTCAGTTCACAACAGCGGACAGCTCCCTGCTGGCCACGGTCGGTTCTGCCCTCCCCGGCTGCCTAACAGCAGGATCCTCTGCTTCCTCCGCAGCCTCCCCACTCGATCCTAAGTTAGGATAGGGTGGGGAGGCGGTGTGAGGGAGTGGAGGATCCCGCTGTCAGGCGGCAGGGAAGCTGTCAGCGGCTGTCAGCATTGTTTAAAAGCCGGCGGCTTTTTACCGCTGGCTTTTAAACAATGAAGTGGGGAATTGCAGGTTTTTCCTCTGCTGACAGATCTTTTTATAGCATCCAGCAGCAGAGGAATTATTCGCAATTATTTGCTTCTCCATTGACTTACATTGGACTCGCTAGACTCGTACCGAGTATCGGGACCTACTCGTTACGAGTCTAGTGAGTCCGAATATTTCAGTACTCGCTCATCCCTAACAGCAATACTTTGTAGATGCTTGTCAAAATCGCGGCTAATCGTTTACATTATATACAAAAAAAGATTTAACCTTCGTCAGGCTGCATAATTTTACAACGTTAACAGGCTGCAGAGGTACAATTGTACCTTCATATATACCTCCACTGTGGGAAGACTTTCTCCTTTACTTGGTTTCAGAAACTAAAGTTCATTCAGCTACAAATGTTATGCTGATATCTATTGGCCAGTGTTGTTACTGCTCACTTATGTTGCTGTCAATTAAGTTGATTTGATTCAAACTGGGGGTGGCTTCTACTTCTCTTCCTGCCTCCCTCCTCTCAGTAGCCATTTTGCTGTTCATCTCATTGCTGTGAGCACACACATTTCTAGGCTTGTGAAGTCTTCAATTTCATGGATACGAAGGTAGGAAAGTCTCCCAGCATCTAACAGCCAGTTATACCTTCATTCGCCTTATGTGGGGACAGAACAGTCAGAAATTGTCTTTGAGCCTGGACTTAGCTTACATATATTTTGTTTGAAACTTATCACTATAGGTATGATTTTTATACGACAAATGGATAATAATTAGTATCTACATATTGTTTTACAATGTTTTACTTATATTCAGCACAAAATAAAGATGGTGGCTCTGTTACAATTTTCCTATTGGTCGAAAAAACAGTCGAAGATGGAATGACAATTCTGAAACCGTATAAGGTTTACTTAATATATAAATGGCATTTATAAATAATTATCACTAGAAATAATCTGTATACAGCAAAAGAGCTATTCAAGTCAATCATGACTCCCGAGATGTGTGACATCATATTACGAGAAACGAATCGAAAGGCCAAGTTAGTTTGTGATGCTTACAACAACGAACTGGTACAATGTTTTCCTGATTCTTCTGAACGGCCACCACAACAAACATTCAAGCAATTTACTGAAACTGAACTCCATGCATTTTTGGGCATACTGATTGCTGCTGGTGTGCACAGAGACAACAAAGAGAATCTGGAGGAAATGTAGAATGTTGCTGCTCTGCCTCTTATACGTGCAGCCATGTCTCGTGACCGCTTCAAGATGATACTCAGATTTATCAGATTTAACAACAAAAATACACGTGCAGAACGTGTGCAAACAGATAAAGCTGCACCAATACGGGACATCTGGACAATGCTGAACAGAAATCTGGAGAGAGCCTATAAGCCATATAATTGTATCACCGTCGACTAGCAATTATTTCCATTTAGAGGCCATACTAAATTTACCCAGTATATACCTTCAAAACCAGCTAAATATGGTATAAAGATTTTCTGGGCTTGTGACTCGTCAAACGCCTTCCCATTACAAGGTCAGCTCTACACTGGGAAACCAACTGATGGTCCTCGACAAGTAAACATTGGTGAACGAACAGTATTGGACCTAGTGAGCTCGAATATAGGCTCTGGAAGAAATGTCACCACCGATAACTTCTTTACAACCATGGAACTAGCTAAGGTATTGAACTCCTGGAACATGACACTAGTTGGTACAGTGAGAAAAAACAAAAGGTTCCTACCTAGCAACATGCAGCCTGCCAACGAAAGGCCTGTAAACTCGACAAATTTTGCAACAGTCTGTTCATATGTACCAAAGAAGAACAAATCAGTCGTGCTTCTATCATCTATGCACATGACGGGAGAAGGTGAAGAGACACTAGCAGCCAAGCCAGAGATAATAAAATACTACAACAAAACAAAATGCGGAGTTAATGTTATGGATAAAATGTTGGGAGAGTACACTGTGAAACGACGAACATTACGTTGGCCTCTGGCATTTTTCTACAATATGATTGACGTCACTGGGTTAGCATCCTACATCATCTACAGAGAGCACAATCCAAGCTTCAGGACAAAGGACCAACGAAGAAAGTTCCTGAAAGATCTTGCAAATCAGCTGTGTATGCCTGCAACTGAAGATCGTAGTACAAACCGAATGATGATGAGAAACCATTTTCTTCGAGGTGCAGTAGAGATGGTGCTTGGACGATGCATTCTAGTAGCATCGCAAGCAGCAGCCGGCCCTCACATACCTCATGGTAGTCGTGGACCCTCCCCTGTTGCTGGTAGTTGCTATGTCTGCCGAGACCAGAGGCGAAAACAACGTAAGACTAGAAAGTCTTGTGTGGTTTGTGTGAAACCCATTTGCGATGAACACTCGGTAGCAAAGACAACATGCATTACTTGCGAAGAAAATCAATAAAAAAAGTTTCTTACACTTTTTTTTATATTGTAAATGAACAGTTTTTTTACTTGTTTATAATAATAAAATATCTTTATCATTTAAAAAAATATTATTCTTTTTTCCTTGCATTATCTTCATTCAAAATATATGAGGGTACATTTGTACCTATGCAGTTTGTTATGGATGCAAAAATATCTCGACCCCCTTATCTCGGAAGGGGGTGGAGATATTTAATTGAAATTTGGCCAATATATTCTGGACCAAAACTGCAGAGATGTCACGAAATTTCAGCCCTCTACGGCTTTTGGAAAAAAAGTTATTGCAATGTTAAAACGGAATAGTTACAATTGTACCTACTCAGCCAGACGAAGGTTAGTGAACACAGAATGGTCAGATTTTGGCAAGACAAAAGTTTTGTCGCCTGGTCATATAATGCCCCAATCCTAGTTTACATCCTCACCTGTGCCCAGTAAATGTTAATTAGTGGGTGTGTATGAAAAGAAACCCAGCACCCCAGACCTTAACTTGAACTGCAACTTGAGCTCTGACAACATGCCAAAAATCCACCCTGGGACCAAATCCTTGATTATCAAGAGGCTGAAGACCAGATCCACTGCAGAGGTGTCTGGCACCTTTAATGTGTCTCAGCATCAAGTACAAAGAATTAAAAAAAGATTTGAAGAGACTAGAGATGTGTTTGACAAGCCCAGGTCTGGCAGACCCCACAAGAGCAACTGCTCAGGAGGAATGTTTGTTGGTTAGAAAATCCAAAGCAAGCCCCTCTTCCACTGCAGCAGAGCTCCACCAGGCCTGGTCACCTCAAGTCCCTGTGTCAACTAGAACAGTTTGTAGGATTCTGTCTCAAAATGGCCTCCATGGTGTAATCTTTGCCCAGAGGCCAGCACTAAACAAAAGGCAAATAAAAAACTGTGTGGCATTTGCAAAGTCCCACAGCCTGCTAAACAGATGGATGCTGGAAAAGTGGCAGAAGGTGGATTTCTCTGATGAATCTTCAGTAGAATTACACCACTGCCGCTGCAAATACTGCAGGAGATCTACTGGAGCCCGTATGGATCCAAAATACACCCAGAAAACAGTTACATTTGGTGGTGGAAAGATCATGGTCTGGGGTTACATTCAGCATGGGGGAGTGCAAAACATTTGTAAGGTGGGAGGCAATATCAATAGCCTAAAATATCAAGAAGTATTAGCTACCTCCTACATTCCAGATCATAAAAGGGGTCACATTCTGCAGCAGGATGGTGCTCCATCTCATACATCCATCTCTACAACAAAGTTCCTCCAGGCAAAAAAGATCAAGATGCTCAAGGACTGGCCAGCCCAGTCACCAGACATGAACATCATTGAGCATGTTTGGGGTAGGATGAAAGAGGAAGCTTGGAAGACAAAACCAAAGAATCTAGATGAATTCTGGAAGGCATGTAAGACTGCATTCTTTGCTATTCCTGATGACTTCATTAATAAATTGTATGAATCATTGTTGAACCGCATGGATGCAGTCCTTCAAGCTAATGGAAGTCAGACAAAATATTAAATATGACTCTAATAGCACCACAACTTCCTTCACCAATGTTATGCTACATATATTTGTATTTTAATTTAATTATTTGTTTGAATATCACATTACTTTCTGTGGGCAACAAAACTTTTGTCTTGCCAAAATCTGACCATTCTGTGTTTATTAAATGATCAATATTTCAGCATTGATGACAATTTATTTTCTTAACCTAAACCACATTTGGAGGGTTTCAGCTTTCATAAGAGAAATTAATACAACCAATGGATGAATTTAACGTCAGGTTATAAGTAGAGATGAGCGAGCACTAAAATGCTCGGGTGCTCGGTGCTCTGGCCGAGCATCTCAAGATACTCGTGTACTCGGCCAGAGCACCGAGCCCAATGTAAGTCAATTAGTGACAGGCTCCGCCCACAGACTTCCAGTTATAAAACGAGTGTCTCTGGAAAAGGGCGGGAGGGTGTGCTTTATCAAATCGTCACAGCATATAACACCTCGCTGTGGCCCCCAGAGGGACCCTAGTAGTAAATCTGCTCTCTGTGAGGTGCCAGCTCACTGTGTGCACTGAAGGGAGCAGTGTATTTGTGTCAGATCGATAATTATTAGTGATGAGTCCGAGCATCTCAGCGGTACATGCCGAGTACTGGGATACTCGTGCGAATAACGAGTAGCGCCGATCATGCTCGCTCATCACTAGTTATAAGCTTTTATTTACATAACATGGATAAGCCACATAATTTATGTCAGTGACTGTATATATATATATGTTTGTTGACTATTTATATGAATGTGTGCAATTGATATCTATGTGTGTAATGTATATAAATGTATATGTAAGCAATGTATGACTGAGTATCATTAAAGTGAACTGGTCACCTCCAGAATCATTATTCCTATATCTGCAGATAATACTGTAATCTGCAGGTGAATAACATATAAATCCAGTATATCCGGCTCACTGGAGCAGTAGCTACAATTACAATGAAGTATAATCCTCCCTGTAGCTGATTTCTTCCAGACATTGGGGCAGTGCAGGGTGCGGATACAGTCACCATTCACTATACAGGGAGCGTGCCTGGCATTATGATTGACAGCCCACTCTGCACACACATGCTGCACACACCCCAGAACAGCTGTCACTCCATGTGCGGGGTATGATTACGTGTATAATGAGCAGTGACTGTGACATCGCCCTGCACCACTCTGATGACTGGAAGCCAGTGGCTGCAGGGAGAATATCACTTCATCTTCTCTGTAGCCGCTGCTCCAGTAAGGCAGCCAGGCCTGATTTCAATGGTAATTTCAATGTGTGTTATACAGAATATTAGGTATGTAATGATCAGTATTTATTACTCTACATTTTATATTAGTGTTTACACATTGTCCTGTGTGATGAAATCTCTCCCTACATCTCATCATGTGGAGCTGATCATAGAAATGTAACAGTTTCCTGATGAACGTTCCCGGATCTCCAGAGTCGCCTCCTCCTGGCACCGTCTGGACAAACAATGGGGGAATCACAATATTTACTCAGAAATGAGGATCTCCTTATTGGAGGAAACACAGAAATCCTCCTCCGCCCACAGGGAGAAATCATTTATATGTTCAGGCTTCAGGGATTGAAGTTAGAATCTAAAAGAATCTCCAGAGTTTCAGGTGAGCTGAGCTGCAGTGTCCAGCAGGGCGGAGGTAAGGGGTAAGTAGATGGGTTAGATGATATTTAGGGGGCTGGTTCCCCTCCTGCAGCTAGCTCTTCTGCTTAGCTTCAACAGCCGGCAGCAGGTTTGTCTCACCAGGCCATTGGCCTTGCACTTCACTCCACACTCTATGCTAACTTTCAAGTGACCCAGTACTGACTAGACCTCTCCTTGTTGCAATGCACCAATAACCTAACTCCTCACTCCAGGTGGAAGGGGGGACTGCCCTATCTGTGATGGTGGGTTTACACGTCGCGATATCGGCTTCCAACTCCGACCCAACTCCGACCAAAAGTCACGTGGTTCGTGAGTTGGACCCGATATCGTTCCTGCGTTGTACTGTTTGAACGTACAATACGATGCAAGAACGATGGCAAACCAATATCGGGGGTCGAATGAGCGTGCTATTCAACCGCCCGATATCGGATGCCTGTTGGAGCCGTATCGTTCCGTGTGACAGCCCAACCCCGATGTGTACTGCCACGTCACCCATTCACTCCCATGTTAAATGGTCGTTCCTGGGTTGGTGGGCGTACACATCGTCGGAACGTTGTATTCCGATATCGCAGCGTGTAAAGCGGCGATGGGATGCAGGAAAAGCACGCTCAAAAAGCGCGCTCCCGCGTCGTTGGATAGGATATCGGGCCGATATCGCGACGTGTAGCCCCACCATGAGTCTCTTCCGCCCAGCACTTATTAGCCTAAAGTTCAGTTGTGTTGGGTGTATTTGAGGGTCCAAGCAAAGTGTCCTCGACTTACCTCCAGGCATGATATCACATAGAGTTACATGTAGTACCATTTGTGGCAGCCTGGCCGCAGGGGCGCCAGAGATAGAGATGGAGCAGACAAGAAGAGCCGAGCTCAGGATCCTGTGACTTTCTATGATTCTCCTTACAGATCTCGTTCTTCTCCTGGATCTTCCCCTCGGTCTCCTGTGCACAATGATCACCTGTCTGCTGCTCCTCCTTAGTCTCGGTAAGTCCTGATATTATCTGGAGATATTTACACCCTGCACAGATGTAATACTCTGCAGGGGCCACAAGTGACACCAGAGGAGCAGGGACACACCTGACTCCAAGACTCAGCCCCAAACCTTTACACCCCACACAAGATCACACAACACCGCGATCACCCGATTATCTTCTAGGGTCGGTGGAAGGAGTCATACTCAACACCAAAAATTTCAAGGACATGATCAAGGAAACAACGAGCAAAGAGATAAGAGAGGCTCTACCTGATGGCTGTCGCTGTACAAATACTACAGATACGCAGTTACTGCAGAAATTGAAAAGGTAAGAGACTTTATATACAGTAATAGATGTCACCTGCAGTCCTATGTAACACCACAGATAACACAGTGATATCTCTGAGTACGGATAATGTAGTAGATGTCACCTGCAGTCCTATGTAACAACACTGATAACACAGTGATATCTCTGAGTACAGATAATGTAGTAGATGTCACCTGCAGTCCTATGTAACACCACAGATAACACAGTGATATCTCTGTGTATATATAATGTAGTAGATATCACCTGCAGTCCTATGTAACACCACAGATAACACAGTGATATCTTTGAATACAGATAATGTAGTAGATGCCACCTGCAGTCCTATGTAACACCACAGATAACACAGTGATATCTCTGAGTACAGATAATGTAGTAGATGTCACCTGCAGTCCTATGTAACACCACAGATAACACAGTGATATCTATGAGTACAGATAATGTAGTAGATGTCACCTGCAGCCCTATGTAACACCACAGATGACAGTGATATCTCTGAGTACAGATAATGTAGTAGATGTCACCTGCAGTCCTATGTAACACCACAGATAACACAGTGATATCTCTGAGTACAGATAATGTAGTATATGTCACCTGCAGCCCTATGTAACACCACAGATGACACAGTGATATTTCTGAGTACAGATAATGTAGTAGATGTCACCTGCAGTCCTATGTAACACCACAGATAACACAGTGATATCACTGAGTACAGATAATGTGGATGTCACCTGCAGTCCTATGTAACACCACAGATAACACAGTGATATCTCTGAGTACAGATAATGTAGTAGATGTCACCTGCAGCCCTATGTAACACCACAGATGACACAGTGATATCTCTGGGTACAGATAATGTAGTAGATGTCACCTGCAGTCCTATGTAACACCACAGATACACACAGTGATATCTCTGAGTATAGATAATGTAGTAGATGTCACCTGCAGTCCTATGTAACACCACAGATTACACATTGATATCTCTGAGTACAGATAATGTAGTAGATGTCACCTGCAGTCCTATGTAACACCACAGATAACACAGTGATATCTCTGAGTGCAGATAATGTAGTAGATGTCACCTGCAGTCCTATGTAACACCACAGATAACACAGTGATATCTCTGAGTACAGATAATGTAGTAGATATCACCTGCAGTCCTATGTAACACCACAGATAACACAGTGATTTCTCTGATTACACATAATGTAGATGTCACCTGCAGATTTCACAATGAACATGTGATGGATTGAGCCAGACTTATTAACACCAACAAATGATATTAGCGAAATATAAACGCAAAACCAGGGTCTTTTTTGGGGCAGTATATTTCCATGCTTCTGTGGCACCTCAAGATTTAAGGGACCTGTCAGGTGGTTTATGCTCCCCCAGTTATCACTGTCTGTAGCTGCAGCTTTATAATACCAGTCTAATTATCCCTGTCTGAGCTCATTGTGTAATGTGAAAGGTGAAAATAAGCCTTTATACCCTTACATTTCAGTCCCCACCTTGGAGGAGGGGACTGTCTGGCAGGAGAATAATTAACTCACTTTTAACTTGGATAGCTAAAGGACCTGTGTGATGTAACGATCATGTGACCATAGTGGGTGGAGCTAAGCCAGGAAACATGTTCTATAAGAACTTAGCTCCACCTATTGTAGTCACATGGTTGTGACATCACATCAGGTCTCCCTACATGTTCTAGCACAAGGCTGAAATGTTAACTATTAACCTGCCAAACAGTCCCCGTCCTCCAAGCTGGGGACTGACTGCCTCATTACATAAGGAAATGTCAGTGTATAAAGGCTTTTCTTTCACCTTTCACGTCACACTATGAGCTCAGACAGGGATGATTAGAATAGTATTATAAAGCTGCAGGTACAGACAGTGATAGCTGGAGGGGCATAATCCACCTGACAGGTTCCCGTTAAGTGCCACAGTGTCACTATCGCCCCCGGGTGGTAGTGTCATGCTCAAGAGCAACAGAAAGGTATTTATTGCGCCCAGGCTTTGGGGTACTTGGGTATCAGGCGGTGTGGGTTATTGCTCCGTTTGTCACGGGGAGTGGTGGCCACGCCTGACCCCGTATCCTGGGCCTATCTTTCAAAAAGGGGTTAATATTTACAGGGGACTATGTACAAAGTTTGTCGTGACGCCACCTGTAGTATCTGGTGAGATGCCACCAGCGCCGCCACAGTCCGCCGGAGGTAGATGGTAATGCTGTTAGTGTGGTAAAGTCCTCCACAGGTGGGACTGGACCTCCGGGGCAGCGTAATGAGAAGGGGCAGCTTGTAGTGGAGCTGGATGGTATAGAGAGTGCTGGAGCAGACAATGAGGGGCACCGGGAGCGGAGAGGAAGGATACACGCACACTGCAAAGTCTCCTTTACCTTTTACTGATGTTTGGCAGGTAAAGACGTCCAGGGCACTGCCAGGTGACCAGGTTGCACAGTGGGTCCCCACAGCGAGTGGGTTTAAGGCCTCCTCTGTTTCTGTGAGTGATTGAAGCACAGCCTGCTTGCAGCCAAACTTGCCTCCTCTCTCTTCCTGACTCTGATGTCTATCTCTCCTCCTGTGCGGTCTCCGGGTTACCCTCGCTGATCACTGCGGTGTTGCTCTGCTGTGTCTGGCTCCCTCTCCTGACCCACAGGGGATAACCGGGTAGCCGAGGCCTCCACGGTGTGACAGGGTTTTCTGTGGTCCTGGAGTATCCCACAGGTGCAGATCCTCGATGTCCGGCACTTCTTTGGGCGAAACTCTCCAAGTTCCTCACTCCCTCTCGGCTAACTGCTCCTTGCCTTCTGTCCCTACTTAGGCTTGCGGGACGTAGAAGGGCCACTCCAGGTCACTGGCTCGGGCCTAACCAAGGCAACCTACCACCAGGACGTCTTTGTAGCTCTCCTAGCGTCTGCACACTCTGACTAACTCCTCCCCCAGCAGCAGTATTTATAGGGGATCTTGCCTAAGGGCAGCAAGTTGGGCTCCCCCTACTGTGCCGGGGTGGAAGGTGTTGTATGTAGTAGGTACCTGGGCAGCATGGTGGCTCAAGTGGTTAGCACTGCAGCCTTTGCAGCACTGGGGTCTTGAAGTCCTAGGTTCAATTCCCACCAAAGACACTAAGGACAACATCTGTAAGGAGTTTGCATGTTCTCCCCGTGTTTGCATGGGTTTCCTCTGGGTACTCTGGTTTCCTCCCACATTGTAAAGACATACTGATAGGATGTTTAGATTGTGAGCTCCAAGAGAGACAGCATTACTCATGTATGTAAAGTGCTATGCAATCAATAGCAATATATATATTATAAATAAATATATATATATTATAACTATTATAAATAAATATTATTATTGTTATTACCTGCTTTGGAAACCCAGCTGTGCATTAGAGAAGTCTGTGGCTACCTGTGTGAGCAGGGCGCCACATATTCACACCACGCAGCAACCGCACACAACACCCTTCCACCTCTAGGCCTGAAGGGGGAGATCTAAACCCGGTTTCAGGGTGAGCTCCCCTATAAATTCTTGTCTGGGGCAGAGCTAGTCAGTTCAGTTCTTAGGAGGACTGAGGAAGATATCCTGATGGACTGGAAGTTGCCTTAGCTCGTCCCAGGATCACTAACTCAGCGGAAAAGGCCAGAGGCAAGGGTCTGAGGAAGTGAAGGAACATCTGGGGAGCCGAGAGTCACCGTGCTCACCCCAGAGGACAGAGCAAAAAAGAAACACCAGAGTCCAAGGCTGTGCAGGGCCTAACGTCCCGGCAGTCAATACCGGAGTGCAGAGAATTCCAAGTTCCCTAGCCACACTGTGCCCAGAGGCAAAACAATGTAGACAGTTCAGAAACCATCACCGGGGATGAGAGACTAGTAAAGGACTTGAGTTGAAAGCCACACCGGCACCTCGCAGGAGTAACAGAGGGCTAGCAGCTAGGCTAAAGCAGTAGCAGAGCCTACAAACCAAGTGCAGTGAGGTGGCCTCAGAACCTGCCGGTGAGGATAACCCAGAGTTGCTCTCAAGCAAGGGCCACCAATAACATCAACCCGAACTACAGTAGAGCCAGTAAATGAACTGAGAAAACACAAAACTGCGAGTGTGTCTGTGCTTTGCGCCTGCCATCCTGATCCTTACATCCCTCCTGTATCTACTGCCCTGGGGAATCACTCCACCCGTGGGGAGCCACTACACCCTAGCTGCCCATCCATCATCATCAGATCGCAGCGGTGGCCATGTATACCACGTACCTTGGGTGGCATCACGAAAACCTCCCTTTCCACAAGCTCTTATTCTACTACCAAGCCAGAATCCCCTTTTTACAGCTGCACCCAGGGCCATGGAGCTGGATCTTGATCTGTAGCTCTCTGGAACTATAAAACAGCCCGGTTTCTGAGTACCCCATATCCTGGGATGGGTCACTCCTCTTCACCCCCACACATGGCTATACGCTTCCTGATTTTGGCTATTTGCTCTAGTCCTCTTCCTTCTCCTTCTCCTCCACCACCATATCACCAGGGTGACCTGGTCCATGATACAACACCCACGTAATAGTTTTAAAGGGTGTTTATGGCGCCCGTAACAAAAAAAAAATAATTATACAGTATATTCATGTATACCCCCCAGGGGTAAATGTTTGTCAGCCCATACTTAGGGCATGGGCATTACAAGTATAGGAGACCCGCTACTTTGTAATGGGAAGGTTGGTTTTATGAGGCCATCCTCCACATCTCTTCCCTGGGGCATCGGAGTGCCTCCCAATTTTTGTCAACACTGCTTAGGGCAACCCTATGGGAAATCCGCTTCCTAAAAATGGAAAAATTATGTAAAGAGGCCCTCCTCCACGTCTCTTCCATGGGGCATTTGAGTGCCTCACAAATTATTTTCTTAAAACTTTAATGTAATGAAAAAACAAAAGTACACAAACACTGTCTCACAAGTGGGTATGAGCCCTTAACATTTTCCCAAGGAAAATCCATTTTGGTTTCATTTTTGGACGTTTTATTGTGAGTCTGTAAAGTGGCGTAATCCTCAGACAACATTGTTCACCGCAGTGACCTGGGAGTCAGAAATGCTTACAGGGGTCTTGTCGGGCCCCACGGGACTGGGGTACTCGGTACCGGACCGGACGGTTCTGGGGATGTCACAGGTGGCTTGGTCCGGACCGTGTCCCTGGCTCGGCAAATAAAGGGGAATATTTACAAGGGGATTGTCACGGGTGACGCCACCCACTTGGTGCGGCCAGTGATGGGGGCCGCTGCTGCTGCAGAACCTCCAGGGGTGATGTGAGGACAGCGAAGATGGTATAGTTCCAGTGGGGGGAACTGTATCCCCCGGGGCAGTAAGGGTTAAAGTCTATTGGGGTTATAGATGGTGGAAGAGGGGTTGGAGGACACACACTCACGTTTGGTAGACACTGCAATTCTCTTCTCCTGATGCTGCAGAGCTGACAGGCTGGATCTGTAGGGAGGAATTGTCTCTGTGCTGAATCTGGAGCAAAGGTCGCAATTAATACACAGACTCCAAAGCTGTTTTCCAAGGCTTTACTGCTGATATTATTGCAGATTATAGTCCACGGAGTCTGTAATGGGGCTGAGCTCTCTTCCCACACCCTGTCCGGGTCGTTGGCTTCCTTGTGCTGCACTGTGTGTGTGTCCTGAGCTGCTGCTTCTAGCTAAGCTGCTGGGATTCCTCACGTCTCTCTGTATGCTGCTGGTACCACTTGGCTAGGCAACTTGAGTCCTCTATGCTGTGCTGACCCCTCCGTGTTGCTTCGCTCTGGTACTAGGGGGCATCTAGTGATCCCACTGTTCCTGGATTCACTGTGCTGTGGGTGCCAGACACAGTACCGGATCCGGTGTCCGTCTCTGTGCGTACTTCTGGGGCAAGTGAAGATATCACTCCAGCTCCCAGACGTGTTCCTCTGTCTTTCGTTCTCCTGTTCCTCTGACCCTTGCTAGGTCTGCACTGAGCTAACTCTGCTCTGTGTCCTCTTCTCAGCACTGCACCGTGCTGAACGGTCTGAGCTCTCCCTCATGGGCAAGAGTATATAAGGAAGCAGGTGGTGCTCCCCCTCTTGCCCAGAGGTGGTAGTGTTTTGTCAGTGTGTAGGGAGGGGGTGGCAGACGGTGGACGACGATTTGTCATAACACCAATAGAATTGCTTATTAGCGTGAAACGAGTCGTCGTCCACAGTCTGCCACCCCCTGCCTACACCATGTGTAAATGAATCCGGAATAAAGGAAAAATTGTAGCACCAGATGGGTGAGTGCCCTCTTTGCTTTTCTATATGTGAATATGAAGATCTTATCTGAAGTGAGCACACCTTGGTGCACCTGCATGCTGCCTAATTGCTGCACAGAAGAAAGACCCGAAGTCTGGTAGTGCCCGGTATTATCTATGGACTGTGAATGATTACTACCGTATATACTCGTGTATAAGCTGAGTTTTTCAGCCCAAAAATTGGGCTGAAAAGTCTCCCCCTCGGCTTATACACGGGTCAATATGGTAGTGGGGGCTGTGTCCAGGGCTAGGGAGGCTGGAGGCTGAATGAGCGCCCCATCACGTGGGGCCGCTCATTATATATGCACTGCTTCCCCCTGTCAATCAGCGGCAGGGGGAAGCAGTGCATATCTAAATATATGCCCCCAAATGCTGGCACTTGCCCCCCAGCTTGTAAGGCCCCCCCCCCCGGCTGCTTATCTTACCATCCCTGGTATTTTAAATCGCGCGCGCAGGTCCCTCCGTGCTCCCGTCCTCCGTAGCACCCGGAGTCATGTGACCGGCCGGTCGCATGACGTCATCGCTATGCGACGGCCGGGGACCACGGATGCAGCTGACGACGGGAGGACGGGAGGACGGGAGCACGGAGGGACCTGCGTGCGCGATTTAAAATACCAGGGATGGTAAGTTAAGCAGCCGGGGGGGGGGGGGCCTTACAAGCAGGGGGGCAAGTGCCAGCATTTGGGGCTGCCTGTATACACCTCTGGGGCTGCCTGTATATACCACCACTCGGGCTGCCTGTATATACCACCACTGGGGCTGCCTGTATACACCTCTGGGGCTGCCTGTATATAGCACCTCTGGGGCTGCCTGTATATACCACCACTGGGGCTGCCTGTATATACCACCACTGGGGCTGCCTGTATATACCACCACTGGGGCTGCCTGTATACACCTCTGGGGCTGCCTGTATATACCACCACTGGGGCTGCCTGTATACACCTTTGGGGCTGCCTGTATAAACCACCACTGGGGCTGCCTGTATACACCTCTGGGGCTGCCTGTATATACCACCACTGGGGCTTCCTGTATATACCACCTCTGGGGCTGCCTGTATATACCACCTCTGGGGCTGGCTGTATATACCACCTCTGGGGCTGCCTGTATATACCACCACTGGGGCTACCTGAATACACCTCTGGGGCTGCCTGTATATACCACCTCTGGGGCTGCCTGTATATACCACCACTGGGGCTGCCTGTATATACCACCACTGGGGCTGCCTGTATACACCTTTGGGGCTGCCTGTATATACCACCACTGGGGCTGCCTGTATACACGTCTGGGGCTGCCTGTATATACCACCACTGGGGCTGCCTGTATACACCTCTGGGGCTGCCTGTATATACTACCACTGGGGCTGCCTGTATACAACTCTGGGGCTGCCTGTATATACCACCTCTGGGGCTGCCTGTATATACCACCACTGGGGCTGCCTGTATACACCTTTGGGGCTGCCTGTATAAACCACCACTGGGCTGCCTGTATACACCTCTGGGGCTGCCTGTATAAACCACCACTGGGGCTGCCTGTATACACCTCTGGGGCTGCCTGTATATACCACCACTGGGGCTGCCTGTATACACCTCTGGGGCTGCCTGTATATAGCACCTCTGGGGCTGCCTGTATATAGCACCTCTGGGGCTGCCTGTATATAGCACCTCTGGGGCTGCCTGTATATACCACCACTGGGGCTGCCTGTATACACCTCTGGGGCTGCCTGTATATACCACCACTGGGGCTGCCTGTATACACCTTTGGGGCTGCCTGTATATACAACCACTGGGGATGCCTGTATATACCACCACTGGGGCTGCCTGTATATACCACCACTGGGCCTGCCTGTATACACCTCTGGGGCTGCCTGTATATACCACCACTGGGGCTGCTGTATACACCACTGGGGAGGCTGCTGTATACACTGCTGGGGCCTGTATACACCACTGGGGAGGCTGCTGTATAAACCGCTGGGGCCTGTATACACCACTGGGGAGGCTGCTGTATACACCGCTGGGGCCTGTATACACCACTGGGGAGGCTGCTGTATACTACCACTGGGGAGGCTGCTGTATACTACCACTGGGGAGGCTGCTGTATACTACCACAGGGGAGGCTGCTGTATACTACCACTGGGGAGGCCTGTATACCTGTGCTGGGGTCCACCCTCGGCTTATACACGAGTCAATAGGTTTTCCCAGGTTTTGGGGGCAAAAGTAGGGGGGTCGGCTTATACACGGGTCGGCTTATACACGAGTATATACGGTACTTACAATTTTAGCCTTTTATAATCTTATTAAAAAAGAAAGAATTATTCCAGTCTCCATCTCACCATGCACAATGATGATGAGCAGCAGTATAGGTCACCACTCACACTCTTCATCTATTTGCACAATGATGATGAGCAGCAGTATAGGTCACCACTCACACTCTTCATCTATTTGCAGAATTTATTTTCATTTTCTTAATTTAAGTCACAAATACAATATGACGCGTTTCAGCTTTGTATCCTCAAGCCTCTCTCAAACAGTGTATAAAGTGCAACCCAACAAAAGTGATTTCAATAGGATCATAGGTGTATCTGTGTAGCGGTAAGGATCGATGTACTCAGAGTGCAGGGCAGGATAGCACCCTGATTGCTATGTCACGGTGGTGGCCGTCTCAGCTGCTTTGTTCCTGGCTCACACTGATGAGGGGGTTACTGTACAAGGGGTGCAGAGTTTAGAAAAGCAAAAGTAAATAAAAAGAAAGGGTAAAGTTTGTGACGCCAGTTGCGATGTTCAGCCAGGATGCGGCCGGCCCTACAGGGGGGTACCTGAGAGGTAGATGGTGGCAACAGTGCAGATCACAATACCGCTTCATCAGGCTTCCAGTCTGGCTGGTCTGGTTGGGGCTTGTTCCTCTGCTGGATGATGGCTTTGCCTACCGCTGCTACTTGTCTCATGGTTTCTTAGAGCCTCGAAATATTGATACCACCTCACTTATGGTTCCTGTATATTTCCTCCAGCTGGGAAGGTGACGCGGGTCCTGTGTTCATCCATGCAAGGAGCAGGTCCCTGACTCTATTTGGTACTGAACCCATAGGATCTACACGTCCTGCTGGGTATGAGGGACCCACACAGCCTTTCAACTTCTGCCACCAGACCTTGGAAGTCAGGGTGACCTGGGGCTGATACCCTGAGTCCTTTTGCATCTCTGCCTGCATGTGCTGCCTCCAACTTCTTCACTACACAGTCCTAAACTGAAGCTAAAACCTCACTAACCCCTCCCCCTGACCAGAGAGTGCGTCAGATGCCCAAACCAGGCACCAAGTGCTCACCTCCTAGTAAGGGATCAGGAATCGTGTGAATGTTTCAGCCTCCAGCATAGAAATCATCACTCTCATCAGACTAACAGTACAATACAATATAACATCCAGTACACTGTGTGGTGACTAGACTCAGGGGCGCCATATATCCACATCAGGTCCATTAACCTGATTCACTGAATACAATCAGCGAGGCTCAGGATAACAAATGTCCTTCTACAAATACAATCCCTCAATATCCAGGAAGCGCAATCTACAGATCAATATGTGGCGCCCCTGCGACCAGGGTGGCCACATAGGGAACTGCAGCCAGTTAGGAGGAAAGACAGTTTATACACTAAACACCCTCACAGACATCCCACACACCACTAGGAGGCAGCACCCAACCCGGAGCCCGGGACTCTGGGCGGGCAAGGGGTGGTGGGTTTAGAGGACAGTGGGTGGGAAGCGTGTAGGTCAGGTGCCAGAAGGTACAAATAGAGGAAGAGGAGAAGGAAGGAGGTAGTAGAATACAGTGAGCTGACCAGTAAAGACCGAGTAGGCCGAGGGTGCCGAGCTGAAAGGACACAGTAAGCCGAGGTAGGCTGAGAAGCAAAGACAGAGACACACGTCCCAGTGGGGTTGGGCTGATGGAGACACAGAATCCACAGAGCCAGAGAAACCATGGAGAGAAAGCTCGTCCACAGCTGGAATCCCAAGGGAGTGTGAGGAAAGAGACGGTCCAGCAGTACTGGGTCCGAGGAACACAGCAGCATCGACCAACTACCGGCGGAGTAGTCTTCCCTATTGAAGTTGGAGTCACACGGGTCAGAGGGAGCCTGGTAGTGCCTTGCAGGAGAGGGCTATTGCAGGCTAGGCACACAACAGAGTGTCGGCTCTGAAGGGGACCGAAGATTAACTCGGTATCCCCAGATTCACCAACGGGGAGCTTCAATTCTAAGTTGGAGTTCCCACACCAAGGATAGGAAGCACAGCAGCAACCCCGAGGACCCACAGGGGTCTGAGCTGCCACTATACTGTCTGGATACACTTTAGAGAGAGAAACCACAGCCTGGAAAGGACATAGAAGGAGTGAGGGGTCTCAGAGAGAGACAGCCTGGCTGCAGTGGGTTTAGCAAAAACCGGAGTAAAGTGACTGTAACTTGTGTTGAAGAACTGTACTGAGAACTGCTGTAAACTGTTTGGAAGAGCTGACAAGTAAACCCGGTGAACCCTGCCTGTGTGTCCGTGTTTGATTCCAAGGATAAAGAACTGTTTTCATACCTTTCACTCCTGTCAGGAGCAACCCGACCCGCGGCGGGCTCATCCATCCATCCTCCTGGCAGAGAAGCGCTGCAGCGGTGGTCCCATCATTGACCACAAACCGTGAGTGGCGTCACGACAAACTTTATCTCCTGTATGTATTCCCTTTTACTTGTGAGAACCCGGGACATGGGCTGGACCAGGACCTCCATGACATCCCAAGCAGCAACCCGGTCCGGTACCGAGTACCCTGTCCCACTGGGCTCCACAAATATATGGATGATAATATATTATTAACCTCCAGAATGATCAATAATCTTTCATATAACATTAATAGAATCAAATCTGGTCCTATTGGAAAAATCACTCTCATATGTCACCTAATGTATTATCAAAAAATTATTGATATTCAATATTTCTGCCACATGGAAGAAAGGGCAAAAACAATGAAAATCCAGGAAGGAAAAATCACCCTGTCAAAAAAGGGTTAATAGTATTGGTTCTCTATGGACTATCATGTTTTTTACAGCCATCATCCCCCCCTCCTTCCCAGCACAATGGCCCCGATGACCTTATTCTCTATTTTCCTTCCTCAGGTGCTGTGCTGTACAATATTGCTGCTATTCTGGAATCGTTAATCCCTGTTATGCCTCTGAGGAGCGTTACACTTACACTTACAGTAATGGGGTCATCACCTGTGGTAAGTCTGGGGGTCTCCTCGGGGTCATCACCTGTGGTATGTCCGGGGGTCTCCTCGGGGTCATCACCTGTGGTAAGTCTGGGGGTCTCCTCGGGGTCATCACCTGTGGTAAGTCTGGGGGTCTCCTCGGGGTCATCACCTATGGTAAGTCTGGGGGTCTCCTCGGGGTCATCACCTGTGGTAAGTCTGGGGGTCTCCTCGGGGTCATCACCTGTGGTAAGTCTGGGGGTCTCCTCGGGGTTAGGACGCTTGGAGACATTGTTTTTTTTTCACACAATTACAATTTTGTCCTTGATAAATCATCAATCTGGAAATCTATCCAGACCAGCAGCGTCAGGTCATGTGATGCAGGACACAACTATATGTAGATACCGGACTGAGATCTGTGAGGCCGGGTCATCACCTCCAGGACTCCTTGTTCTTAGTGACATTAGCTGGATATTGGGGGGTCATTATTTGGCAGCAGAAAACATTCAGACGCCTCCTTGATGGTCTTACATGATGGGAAAGTATTTGCCAGTTTATTTCTTAGTATTAGGGACAACAAGAAATAGGCAACACTTTCTCCCATATTTTGCCATTCAGACGATGCGCAATTCCAGTGGTAATACGCTGGCATTGATGTCACAGAGGGGAGGAAGAATCCTGTTCCTCCTCCCCACTGTGACATTTGTCACAGCCCCTATTTGAATTTGCAGTGTATTATACACTGCGAATTCAGATGTAAAACTAAGCCAAATGTATTTAAAATAGTAAAGATTTTTATACTTTCCCTCCGCCGGGTGTTCTGGACCCGGGAGCCGGGAGCAGCCGTTGGTATCGACCTGCAAGGGCCTGTGAACGCTGATTGGCCGCTCGCAGTCATGTGATATGTAATGTCCAATGATGTACATATCACATGACCGCGAGCGGCCAATTAGTGTTCTTGGGAGGTCCTGGCAGGTCGACACTTGCGGCTGCTCCCGACTTCCGGCTCCGGAACACTCGGTGGAGGGCAAGTATAAAAATCTTTATTATTTTTATTACATTTGGCTTAGTTTTACATTTGATTTCACAGTGTATAATACACTGCAAACTCAAATAGGGGCTGTGACAGATGTCACAGTGGGGAGGAGGAACAGGAGTCTTCCTCCCCTTTGCGATATGACTGGAGAAGTAGCCCATAAAAAAATGTGGTATGTGAATGCACTGCGTTTTTTTATGTGGCTTTTTTGCGCTTTTTTGTGTGGGTGCAAAACGCTGAAAAAAGCACAGAAAAAATGCTATGTTTGAACATAGCTTTACCTCTACTACCCAGGGACAGCTCTCTTAGCCCTACTACCCAGGGACAGCTCTCTTAGCCCTACTACCCAGGGGCAGCTCTCTTAGCCCTACTACCCAGGGACAGCTCTCTTAGCCCTAATACCCAGGGACAGCTCTCTTAGCCCTACTACCCAGGGACAGCTCTCTTAGCCCTACTACCCAGGGACAGCCCTCTTAGCCCTACTACCCAGGACAGCACTCTTAGCCCTACTACCCAGGGACAGCACTCTTAGCCCTACTACCCAGGGACAGCACTCTTAGCCCTACTACCCAGGGACAGCACTCTTAGCCCTACTACCCAGGGACAGCACTCTTAGCCCTACTACCCAGGGACAGCACTCTTAGCCCTACTACCCAGGGACAGCACTCTTAGCCCTACTACCCAGGGACAGCACTCTTAGCCCTACTACCCAGGGACAGCACCCTTAGCCCTCCTACCCAGGGACAGCACTCTTACCCTTACTACCCAGGGACAGCATTCTTACCCCTACTACCCATGGACAGCGCTCTTACCCCTACTACCCACTGGTGGAGACGGAAGCATTACGCAACCTAATGGCGGCCGCTGTCCCACGTTACTCGGTCCCCAGCCGACACTATTTTTCCCGGTGTGCCGTCCCCTCATTACATAAGCACGTGTCCCAAAACATCATACGTGCCCTTAACAACGCAGTTTCAGGCAAACTCCACCTAACCATGAACACGTGGACAAGTGCTTGCGGGCAGGGCCGGTACATCTCGCCGACGGCACACTGGGTTAATATTCTGGAAGCCGGGACCCAGTATGACCTTGGGATGGAACACGTCCTTCTGACACCGAGGATTGCAGGCCCTAACTCAGTCAGGGTTTCACCCACAGTGTACAGCTCTGGCACTTCATGCTCCTCCTCCTCCTCCTATTCCACCCCTTCACCCTCCACACCAGTCCCAAGCTGGAAGCACTGCAGCACTGCCTCGGCTAAGCGGCAACAGGCTGTGCTGAAGCTAATATGCGTAGGTGACAAACCCCACAACGCTGAAGAGTTGTGGACAGCTCTGAAACAGCAGGCAGATCACTGGCTCACACCGCTGAAACTACAGCCAGGCATGGTCGTGTGTGACAATGGCTGGAACCTTGTGGCGGCTCTGAGGCGAGGCGAGCTGACACATGTTCCATGCGTGGCCCATGTGCTCAACCTCGTGGTTCAGCGGTTTATTAAATCCGGGTAGGAGCTGTCTGATCTGCTCGTCAAAGTACACCGCCTGTGTGCCCATTTTATAAAGTCACCTACTGCTTCTGCCGGCCTTGCCGGCTTTCAGCGGCGTTTGCAGCTTCAGGCTCACAGACTGGTGTGTGATGTCCCTACGTGTTGGAATTCCACACTGCACATGTTGGTCAGGATTTGTGAGCAGAAGAGGGCAGTTGTTGAGTACCAGCATCAACTAGGCCATCGGTATACGGTTCAAACTCCACACATAAGACCTCAGGAGTGGACAAGGATATCCGACATATGTGCCGTTCTCCAAAACTTTGAGGACTCCACCAAGATGGTGAGCGGTGATAAAGCCATCATTAGCGTCACCATCCTGTTTCTCTGTCTTCTAAAATGCTCTCTGCTCAAAATCAAAGACGATGCATTGCAGGCGGAGCACGATGACTTGCAGCGAGAAACCGTACTGGGTAATTACAGACAGCCCAGCCTCATCTCATCCCAACGTGCATTGGAGGACTAGGACGAGGAGGATGAAGAAATAGAGCTACTTTCATTCAGAATTGACGGTAATACATGCGCAAACCGTCAGACCATCGGTTCAGCGTGGATGGCCAGAGGACAGGGGAGAGGAGGAGGAGGAGGTCAGCATGGTCAGTCATGCTGTTGGTGAGGACCCAGAAGTCTTGACTGTTAACAGTCTAGCACACATGGCTGACTTTATATTACGCTGCCTGTGTCGTGACCCTCGTGTTATCAAGATCTTGACGGACACTCATTACTGGTTGGTGACACTTTTAGACCCACGCTACAAAGAGAACTTTATTTCTCTTATTACCGAAGCGGAGAGGTGTACAAAAAAAATTCCCTTCTGAAAATGCTAGCGACAGAGGTCACGATTCAGTGGACAACCAAGGCGTCCGGCAGAGAGAGGCACAAGTCCAATCCAGCAGAGGTAGGGGAACACTCTCAAAGATCTGTGACACTATTCTAAGCACCTCCCGTACTACAGGCCCTGAGATGGGGTAGTGTCACAAGGAATGCAAAGTTTGCAAAGTTGCTGAGGGAGTACCTTGCTTATCGTACTAAAGTGCTCCTAGACTCCTCTGTGCCTTATAATTATTGGGTATCCAAGCTGGACACGTAGCAGGAATTGGCTCTCTACGCCTTGGAAGTCCTGGCCTGCCCTGCCACTAGCGTTTTGTCAGAGCGTGTTTTTAGTGCTGCAGGTGGAATCATTACAGATAATCGCACCCACCTGTCAACTGAAAATGCTGACAGGCTGACTCTGATCAAGATGAACAAGGGTTGGATTGGGCCTGACTTCACCACACCACCACCAAATGATAGCGGAATTTAAATTTTGTGTCGGTAGATTCCCATGCACCTCCACACACCCACACATCGGTACAGACTTCATGTCTTTGGCTACTTGCTGTACTGCTCCTCCTTCTCCGCATCCGCCACCATCATATGATCAGTGTGACCGTGCTTCATGATGCCACAAAACCATAATTTTTTTACATCATATTTATGATGATGATGCACCTAAACCTTCTAAAGTTAGGCATTAGTTACATGTATACCCCCCAGGGGTAAATGTTTTAGTCCATGCTTCCAGAATTGGCATTACAAGTACAGGAGACCCGCTCCTTTGTAATGGGAACAATATTTAGAGGCTCTCCTCCATGTTTCTTCCCAGGGGCATCGCAATGGCTCCCAATTTTTGGCTTCCCTGATTAGGGCAATCCTACAAAAGACCCAACTGCTTCAAATAGGCACATTATTGAAAAAGGCTCTCGTGCACGTCTCTATGCAGGGGCATTGAAGTGCTACACAATTTTTGGCTTCCCTGCCTAGGGAAATACTACAGCAGACACACTTGCTTACAATGGGCACATTTTTTGAAAAGGCCCTCATGCACACCTCTATCCAGTGACATATTGGTGCCTCCCAATTTTTGGCTTCCCTGCCTAGGGCAATGCTACAAAACACACACTTCCTTATAATGGGCACATTATTTAAAGAGGCCCTCATGTACGTTTCTTTGCAGGGGCATGGGAGTGCCACACAATTAAAAAAAAGAAAATCTTTCATATAATCCAAAAAACTAACATACACCAACTCTGTCTCACAAGTGGGTATGAGCCCTTAATATTTTCTCCAGGAAAATCCATTTTGGTTTCATTTTGTAACGTTTTCTTGACAGTCCGTAAAAGTGGCATAATGGTCTGACAACATTGTTCACAGCAGTGACCTTGGGGTCTGAAATGCTTCCAGGGGTCTTCCCCATGCTGTTCCCATGTCATTTCAGCACTGTTCTGATACTTTTGTGACATTTTTAGGGTTTTTCCATGCTGCCAGGGGTCATGTCATAAAAATACTCGGATCTCCCATAGGATAACATTGGGCTCAGTGCTCGGGCCGAGTACATCAGTATCTTGGGATGCTCGGCCCGAGCTTCGAGCACCCGAGCATATTAGTACTCGCTCATCACTAGTTATAGGGGATAAAGAGGAGTCCTGAGTAGAGATGAGCGATGTTTGATTAGAATTGTTTGCCAATTTCAAATTCGACCTGTATTGGGCTATGTTTGAGTCGTTCGACGAATGTGAACGATTTGCCAAAAATCCGGTAATTTGAGGTAATTGGAGATTATGTTTGATAACGGTTCGTTGACCAAAAGTGTTACTGACTTTTCACAGTGATGCTTTAATGCTTTTGTTCAAGGTTATTATGAGTTTCAGTGTCTAGGAATAGTGGGCGGGAGGGAGGGGCTGGGGAGAGGTCTGTGGTTATATAATGCAGATCTTCATTTTTTCCTTCCCGCACTTACTGTGAGTGGTCCGGTCTGTCAGCCTATCAGCACGCATAGAGCAAAGTGCACTTTTTACACACAAGGGCTTGAGTCATTGGCCGGGTATGTCACATGTCCTTGCCATATACGACCCGGCCATTTTCCCTCCTCATCATTTTATCAATGTTGGAGCTCAGTGTAAGATGCCGCCGCTGCTGCTGTGTGCGCTACAAAGATAGTTAGATAGCGATTCCATTCCAAGTTACATAGAGAGATAGTAAGGTTAAGGGACTACTTTTAAGAACAGCCCTTTTTAGAGCTTAAAAGCACTGTGTGCCAGCCAGGTCTATTCCAGATCTGTGCAAGTGTTTTTTACAGCATCTGACCGAATCTAGCAAAGTAAATCCTTTTTGGCTAGTAGCAGTGTGTGCCAGGCCCTGGTGTAGCACTGTTGTGAAGAAAGGTACACCTTTTGTGTTTACTAGTAGAGATGAGCGAGTACTAAAATGCTCGGGTGCTCAAAGCTCGGGCCGAGCATCCCAAGATACTCGTGTACTCAGCCCGAGCACTGAGCCCAATGTTATCCTATGGGAGACCCGAGTATTTTTCTGGCATGACCCCCGGTAGCATGGAAAAACCCTAAAAATGTCACAAAAGTATCAGAAGAGTGCTGAAATGCCATGGGAACAGCATGGGGAAGACGCCTGGAAGCATTTCAGACCCCAAGGTCACTGCTGTGAACAATGTTGTCAGACTATTACGCCACTTTTTCAGACTGTCAAGAAAACGTTACAAAATGGGACCAAAATGGATTTTCCTGGCGAAAATATTAAGGGCTCATACCCACTTGTGAGACAGAGTTGGTGTATGTTAGTTTTTTGGATTACATGAAAGATTTAAAAAAAAAAAAAAATTGTGTGGCACTCCCATGCCCCTGGAAAGAGACGTGCATGAGGGCCTCTTTACATAATGTGCCCATTATAAGGAAGTGGGTCTTTTGTAGCATTGCCTTAGGCAGGGAAGCCAAAAATTGGGAGGCACCCCAATGCCCCTGGATAGAGATGTGCACGAGGGCCTCTTTAAATATTGTGCCCATTTTAAGGAAGTTTGTCTTTTGTAGTATTACCCTTTGTAAAGGGCAGCCAAAAATTGTATGGCACTCTCTTGCCCCTGGATAGAGACGTGCATGAGGGCCTCTTTACATTTTGTGCCCATTATAAGGAACTTTGTCTTTTGTAGTTTTGCCTTTTGTCAGGGCTGCTAAAAATTGGGAGGCACCCCAATGCCCCTGGATAGAGACGTGCATAAGGGTCTCTTTAAATAATGTGCCCATTTTAAGGAAGTGTGTCTTTTATAGTATTGCCCTTTGGCAGGGCAGCCAAAAATTGTGAGGTACCCCAATGCCCCTGGAAAGAGACGTGCATGAGGGCCTCTTTAAATAATGTGCCCATTTTAAGGAAGTGGGTCTTTTGTAGTATTGCCCTTTGGCAGGGCAGCCAAAAATTGTGAGGCACTTCAATGCCCCTGGAAAGAAGCATGGAGGAGAGCCTCTAAATATTGTTCTCATTACAAAGGAGCGGGTCTCCTGTACTTGTAATGCCCATTCTGTAAGCATGGACTAAAACATTTACCCCTGGGGGGTATACATGAAACTACTGCCTAACTTTTGAACGGTTAGGGTCATCATCATCATATACATGATGTAAAAAAATTACGTTTTCGTGGCTTCATGAGCCACGGTCGCACTGATCATATGATGGTGGCGGATGAGGAGAAGGAGGAGCAGTACAGCAAGTAGCCAAAGTCATGAAGTGTGTACCCATGTGTCGGTGTGTGGAGGTGCATGGCAATTTACTGGCACAAAATTTAAATTCTGCTATCATTTGGTGGTGGTGTGGTGAAGTCAGACCCAATCCAACCCTTGTTCATCTTGATCAGAGTCAGCCTGTCAGCATTTTCAGTTGACAGGCGGGTGCGTTTATCAGTATTTATTCCACCTGCGACACTAAAAACACGCTCTGACAAAACGCTAGTGGCAGGGCAGGCCTGGACTTCCAAGGCGTAGAGAGCCAATTCCTGCCACGTGTCCAGCTTGGATATCCAATAATTATGAGGCACAGAGGATACTAGGAGCACTTTAGCATGATCAGCAAGGTACTCCCTCAGCATCTTGGCAAACTTTGCAGTCCTTGTGACACTACCCCGCACCTCAGGGCCTGTGGTACGGGAGGTGCTGAGAAAAGTGTCCCAGATCTTTGAGAGTGTTCCCTACCTCTGCTGGATTGGACTTGTGCCTCTCTCAGCCGGACGCCTTGGTTGTCCACTGAATCGTGACCTCTGTCGCTAGCATTTTCAGAAGGGAATTTTTTTTACTAATTCCGCGACTATGGCCGCTTGGTACTGCAGCATTTTTGTAGACCTCTCCGCCTCCGGAATAAGAGAAATAAAGTTCTCCTTGTAGCGTGGGTCTAAAATTGTCACCAACCAGTAATGAGTGTCCGCCAAGATGTTGATAATGCGAGGGTCACGAGACAGGCAGCGTAACATAAAGTCAGCCATGTGCGCCAGACTGTTAACAGGCTAGACTTCAGGGTCCTCACCAACAGCATGACTGTCCATGCTGGCCTCATCATCCTCCTCCTCCTCTCCCCTGTCCTCTGGCCATCCATGCTGAACAGACGGTATGACGGTTGTGCATGTATTAGCGTCAATTCCGCATGAAAGTAGCTCTATTTCTTCATCCTCCTCGTCATAGTCCTCCAATGCACGTTGGGATGAGATGAGGCTGGGCTGCGTGTAATCACCAAGTAAGGTTTCTTGCTCCAGCTCATCGTGCTCCGCCTGCAATGCATCGTCTTTGATTTTGAGCAGAGAGCATTTTAGAAGACAGAGAAGCGGGATGGTGACGCTAATGATGGCGTCATCGCCGCTCACCATCTTGGTGGAGTCCTCAAAGTTTTGGAGGACGGTACATACAGTGCCTACAAGTTGTCTTCAACCCCCTGCAGATTTAGCTGGTTGACACATGCGGAATTAACTTGGCATTGTGACATTTGGACTGTAGATCAGCCTGGAAGTGGGAAATGCAGTGCAACAAAAAAGATTTTTTTTTTTTTTTTTTTTTTTTTTTTTTAAAGCGTTAAAAGTTAATTCCGAGGGTCATTTATTATTCAACCCCTCAAACCACCAGAATTCTGTTTGGTCCCCCTAAAGTATAAAGAAGTAGTTTAGGCACAAAGAACAATGAGCTTCACATGTGTGGATTAATTATCTCTTTTGCCAGCCTTTTCTGACTATTTAAGACCCTCCCCAAACTTGTGAACAGCACTCATACATGGTCAACATGGGAAAGACAAAGGAGCATTCCAAGGCCATCAGAGACAAGATCGTGGAGGGTCACAAGGCTGGCAAGGGGTACAAAACCCTTTCCAAGGAGTTGGGCCTACCTGTCTCCACTGTTGGGAGCATCATCCGGAAGTGGAAGGCTTATGGAACTACTGTTAGCCTTCCACGGCCTGGACAGCCTTTGAAAGTTTCCTCCCTTGCCGAGGCGAGGCTTGTCCGAAGAGTCAAGGCTAACCCAAGGACAACAAGGAAGGAGCTCCGGGAAGATCTCATGGCAGTGGGGACATTGGTTTCAGTCAATACCATAAGTAATGTACTCCACCGCAATGGTCTCCGTTCCAGACGAGCCCGTAAGGTACCTTTACTTTCAAACGTCATGTCAAGGCTCGTCTACAGTTTGCTCATGATCACTTGGAGGACTCTGAGACAGACTGGTTCAAGGTTCTATGGTCTGATGAGACCAAGATCGAGATCTTTGGTGCCAACCACACACGTGACGTTTGGAGACTGAATGGCACTGCATACGACCCCAAGATTACCATCCCTACAGTCAAGCATGGTGGTGGCAGCATCATGCTGTGGGGATGTTTCTCAGCCAAGGGGCCTGGCCATCTGGTCTGCATCCATGGGAAGATGGATAGCACGGACTACCTGGAGATTTTGGCCAAGAACCTCCGCTCCTCCATCAAGGATCTTAAGATGGGTCGTAATTTCTATCTTCCAACAAGACAACGACCCAAAGCCACAACCTAGAAAACCAAAGGCCTGGTTCAAGAGGGAAAAATCAAGTGTTGGAGTGGACTAGTCAGTCTCCTGACCTTAACCCAATTGAAAACTTGTGGAAGGAGCTCAAGATTAAGTCCACATGAGACACCCAAAGAACCTAGATACTTGGAGAAGATCTGCATGGAGGAGTGGGCCAAGATAACTCCATGACATGTGCCGACCTGATCAGGTCTTATAAAAGACGATTATTAGCTGTAATTGCAAACAAGGGTTATTCCACAAAATATTAAACCTAGGGGTTGAATAATAATTGCCCCACACTTTTATGTTTAAAATTTATTAAATTCAACTTGGTTTGTAAGATTTAAGCTTTGTTAATAAATCCTACTCTCGTTTGCAGTTTGAGGCTCTAACTTATTTGCATCTTATCAAACCACCTAAATCAGCAGGGGTTGAAGACTACTTGTAGGCACTGTATGTCGGACATCCATGTCCACTCCTGAGGTCTTATGTGTGGAGCTTGAACCGTATACCGACGGCCTAGTTGATGCTGGTACTCAACAACTGCCCTCTTCTGCTCACAAATCCTGACCAACATGTGCAGTGTGGAATTCCAATGCTTGAGACATCACACACCAGTTTGTGACCCGGAAGCTGCAAACGTCGCTGAAAGCCGGCGAGGGCGGCAGAAGCAGTAGGTGACTTTCTGAAATAGGCACCCAGGCGGGTACTTTGATGAGCAGATCCGACAGCTCCGGGTAGGATTTAAGAAATCGCTGAACCATGAGGTTGAGCACATGGGCCACGCATGGAACATGTGTCAGCTCGCCTCAGAGCTGCCACAAGGTTCCAGCCATTATCACACACGACCATGCCTGCCTGTAGGTTCAGCGGTGTGAGCCAGTGATCTGCCTGCTGTTTCAGAGCGGTCCACAACTCTTCAGCATTGTGGGGTTTGTCACCTACGCATATTAGCTTCAGCATAGCCTGTTGCCGCTTAGCCAAAGCAGTACTGCAGTGCTTCCATCTTGGGACTGGTGCGGAGGGTGAAGTGGTGGAGGAGGAGGCTGAGGAGCATGACGTTCCGGAGCTGTACACTGTGGGTGAAACGCTGACTGAGTTAGGGCCTGCAATCCTTGGTGTCGGGAGGACGTGTTCTGTCCCAAGCTCAGACTGGGTCCTGGCTTCCAGAATATTAACCCAGTGTGCCGTCAGTGAGATGTACCGGCCCTGCCCGCAAGCACTTGTCCACGTGTCTGTGGTTAGGTGGACTTTGCCTGAAACTGCGTTGTTAAGAGAGCTGATGTTTTGTGACACGTGCTTATGTAATGCGGGACGGCACACTGGAAAAATAGTGGTGGCTGGGGCCTGAGTAATGTGGGACAGCCGCCGCCATCAGGTTGCGGAATGCTTCCGTCTCCACTAGCCTAAAAGGCAACATTTCCAGCGCAAGCAGTCGCAAAATGTGTGCATTTAGAACTGTGGCATGTGGGGCTGTTGGCAGCGTATTTGCGCCTGCATTCCAAAGATTGGGGTATGGATAACTGAACGCTGCGCTGGGACAAGAACGTGGCTGATGATGGTGCTATTTCTGCTTTTGCAACTACAGGTGAAGGACAGGAGGCATCTTCGCATGCAGTATGGACAGGGGATTGTCTTGCACGCACAACAGTGGAAGACGCAGCGGTGTCACCCGCAGACAATGCTCCTGGACTCTGGTGTACATCCCACAAAGTCGGGTGCTTTGCTGACATGTGCCTGATCATGCTGGTGGTGGTCAGGCTGCTAGTTTTGCTACCCCTGCTGATGCTGGCATGGCAGGTGTTGCAAATGGCCTTTTTGGAATTATCTGCAGACACCTTAAAAAACAGCCAGACTCGGTAAGACCTAGCAGTTGTACTGGAAACATCACTCGTGTTGTTGTTCCGGGGAACGGTTGCCTGCCTTCTGCTTGCGGCCACCACCCTACTTCTTCCGGCCTGTTGTGATGCTACGCCTAACTCCCCCTGTGCACTGCTGTCCTCGCTCTGCATGTGCTCCTGCCAGGTTGGGCCACTTACTGGATCATCCACCACGTCGTCTTCCACTTCCGCACCCTTGTCCTCCTCCTGACTTTCTGGCAATTGTGTCTCATCATCGTCCACCCCTTGTTGAGACACGTTCCCACCGTCGCCTTCGTGAGACCGTGGATGCTCAAATATTTGTGCATCGGTACATACGATCTCATGACCCACTTCAGCTGGAGCTAGCGAGAGGCCAGAATCTACGAATGGATAAGTGAACAGCTCTTCAGAGTGTCCAAGTGTGAGATCAGTTATGTCCGGGTCCTGGCACTCGGCATGGTGGGAGGAAGAAGGATCAGGGTGTGGAATGTGCCGTCCAGTCTCACAGCTACTGACACTTGACCGTGTGGAAGACAGGGTATTTGTGGTGGTGCCAAACTGACTGGAAGCATTATCCGCTATCCAAGTAACAAGCTGTTGACACTGGTCTGGGTTTAATCGTGGTGTACTGCTGCGATCCCCTAGAAATTGGGACAGGAAGGTCGAGCGAGATGATGTGGGCGTTTGTCGTGGCGCTATTTGAGCTTGCACATGGCCTCGGACAGTGCCTGCACCACCATCTCGTCCAGTTCCTTGTCCTTTGCCACCAGCCTTGCGCATTTTCAGTGTTGTGCTGCCTGTATACAGCTAAATGAAGGCGTCCAAAAGATGGTTTTTAGCTGCACACTGAGATTACAGATTACAGCGGTTTAATGCCGGAAGCTGGAATGGTCAGACACAAACGCTGACGCGTATATTGTGTTTTGGCGTATACTAATTTCCGCTACAAACCACTCCTGCCGCACAAAAATGGTAAATAAATGCAGACAAGAGTTGGTTTTTAGCTGGACACTGAGATTACAAATTTGAGGTTAAATCCCAGCAATTGGACCGGTCAGACACAAACACTGACGAGTATACAGAGTGTTTTGGCGTATACAAATTTCCGCTACAACCCACTCCTGCCTATAGAGAGCTAAATTAATCCCTAAAAGCACTGTTTTGGGATGGATGAGATTTCCAGCTTGTCCACCAGCCCCAGATGTGATGCAGGCTGGTATACTGGCACAGCGAAGTTTGCTATATACCCTGCCTCCCTGTATACTGCTCTATAGTCCTCAGAAGGACTGTTGTAGTAAATAGACTGGCAGCCCTGTGCCTACACTAGCTGAAAGGCCACAAATCTGTCCCTCAATCAGCAGCAGCTCTCCCTACACTGACTGTCTGTGGAGCAGAGTGACAAGCACAGGGCGGTCAGGTCTTATAAAGACTTGATCACGCTGTGCAGCCAGCCAATCACTGTAAAGCTACAACCAACAGGGCAGTGGCTTTATAGTGGCTGTTGGCCAATCCCTGCATGCGGGCTGGCTCTGTAAAGAGCGCCAACATGCAGGGAGGTGGACACCGAGCATAGCAAGAGTATCGCGGGATTACTCGGTACTCGCCGAGTACCCCGAGTACCGAGATATTCGTGCGATTACCGAGTAGTGACAAGCATACTCGCTCATCCCTAATGGGGACGGCACACCAGCGAAATTGTGGGGCAGCCACAGCCAATAGATTATGGAAAGACTCAGTTCCCACAAGACTAAACTGCAACATTTCAAAGGCTAGCAATCTGGTTATGTGAGCATTAGTATTTGTGCCTGTGGGTGTGTGGCTGGGTATTTACACTTCTTCATCAAGTTCTAGGGCACGGGCAACTGCACACTTCGCTGGGACAGTTGAAGTGGATGTGGTTGATGTTGATTGGTGAGTCTGTGCAACCACAGGTTGTGGGCAGGAGGTATGAGTGCCTGCTTCCCGTACAGCAGATTGTGAAGGCCGTAGCACAGGTGAAATGGCAGTAGTTTTATCCAGAGGCACAGATTTTGCACCCGGATATTCTGCTCACCTACTGGGGTGCTTGGTTGCCATGTACTTCAGCATACTGATGGTGCTCAGGTTGGCATTCTTCTTTCCTCTGCTCAACTTGGTATAACAGACTGTGTGGAAGATTTAGTGCTGGTTTACAACTGACTGGAGGCCTTGTCTGCCGTCCAAGACAGAACCTGCTCACACTCTTCTGGCATCAAGACATGTTTATGGCACGGGCCAGGAAATTTTGACAGGATCATAATGGATTCATCAATCAGACCTGTCATACTGCCTTAGTGGGCACCACAGTCAGCATCATGCCCACTTCCCTGTCCCTTAACACCAGACTTTGGCATATTGGTTTTTGTGATATATATTGTACATACTTCAGGGTGCAACAAAGAGGTAACCCCAAACTTGGAGAGCCGAGGTGTCAGTTTTTATATGACAAGCAAAAAATGGTAGTACTGTATTTGACAGGATTTTAAGAGCACACTGGGATCATATTAATATTTGAGATTTTTATGGTACAGGCCAAGCAAAATGTGACCCCAAAAATGACAGGAGAGCAGAAGGACCTGTGCTTATTAAAGGACTCCCAAAAAGGCAACTACTCTATTAGAGACTACACAATGTGTGCTGGAAATGCAGCTCTAAATGAGTTGTTGCTCGAATATGGATATTCTCCAATACTACTGTTTTGTCTGTCCCTGCTCGGTAATAACGCCCTACACTATTGTGACCTAGTATAGACTCAATGTAGCTCTCAATAGTGCTGTTGTTACAATACTGAGATATTGTAACAATAGTGTTTTGTCTGTCTCTGCTCCACAAACTCTCCCTACACAATTGTGACCTGGTATACACTCAATGTAGCCCTTAAAAGAGCTGTTGTAATATGGAGATACTGGAACAATAGTGTTTTGACTGCTCCTGCTCAACAAACTCTCCTTACACTATTGTGACCTAGTATAGACTCGATGTAGCTCTTAAAAGAGCTGTTGTGTTATATTTAGATGGCAGATATATATATATATATATATATATATATATATATATATATATATATATATATATATATATATATTTAGATGCTGCTCGCTCAGTCCCTAAGCTCACACTATTCTGTTTCCGGATGCAATGTATGCAAGATGCTGACGGCAGGGCTTATATAGAGCATATGACACTGGGCGGCCAGCCAATCACTGTAATGTCAAACCCAACATGGCTACAGTATTACTGTGATTGGCAAGCAAGAAAACTATGCTTAGGGGCTGAAAATCAGGCACCAAATATGCTGTATGGGACACTTGAATCTCGCCAGCACACAAACACTCGGTGAGGACTGAGTACCCCAAATACCGTAATATCCATGTGAGTACAGACACTGGAAATGCAGCTCTAAATGAGTTGTTGCTCGAATATGGATATTCTCCAATACTACTGTTTTGTCTGTCCCTGCTCGGTAATAACGCCCTACACTATTGTGACCTAGTACAGACTCAATGTAGCTCTCAATAGTGCTGTTGTTACAATACTGAGATACTGTAACAATAGTGTTTTGTCTGTCCCTGCTCCACAAGCTCTCCCTACACTATTGTGACCTGGTATAGACTCAATGTAGCCCTTAAAAGAGCTGTTGTTATAATATGGAGATACTGGAGCAATAGTGTTTTGTCTGCCCCTGCTCAACAAACTCTCCTCACACTATTGTGACCTAGTATAGACTCGATTTAGCTCTTAAAAGAACTGTTGTGTTATATTTAGATTGCAGAAACACTCTCCCCAGACGCTGCTCGCTCTGTTCCTAAGCTCACACTATGCTGTTTCCAGATGCAATGTTTGCAAGATGCTGACGGCAGGGCTTATATAGACCATATGACACTGGGCGGCCAGCCAATCACAGTAATGCCACACCCAACATGGCTAGAGTATTACTGTGATTGGCAAGCAAGAAAAACTATGTTTAGGGGCTGAAAGTTAGGCGCCAACCATGCTGGACACTCGAATCTCGCCAGCACACAAATACTCTGTGAGGACTGAGTACCCCAAATACCGTGATATCCATGTGAGTATAGAATAGTGATGGGTAGATTAGCTCATCACTAATTCTCTCCTGTCAGTATTACAGCTGATTTGTCTCATATCTCGGGCACAGATCCGTCATGGAGGAGAAATGATGGAAGTTTCTTTTATATCCACAGATCGCAATGCGTACACGAGGGGATGTCCTGCAGATACCTGTGAGTGCGACCGGAAAACCGTGATGTGTCTGATGGATCAAGAGGATTCAGAATCCGAACCTATGGAGCAGTGTTATAAGGGTCTCCCATCTTGTAACAAGTTTAAAAACTTGAATTCATTCATCGTAGACGCCTTATCATCCATCATAGACAGCCTTCAGTCCGTCATAGAGCGCCGTCTGAAGAGAGGATAAATCCACAATAAGTGTAAATCCTTGTGTCGTTCTCTTGTGAAATTTACACTGAATTCAGTCACTTCCCAGATATAACTGTGTGTAGTAACCTGGAGATCAATGATATGTCTGTATCATAGATACACATTAATAAATACTATGTACATTATTACTGCTGGTGCCATCACTGTGTACATACATTACATTACTGATCCTGTGTTACCTCCTGTATTATACACCAGAGCTGCACTCACTATTCTGCTGGTGCAGTCACTGTGTACATACATTACTGATCCTGAGTTACCTCCTGTATTATACACCAGAGCTGCACTCACTATTCTGCTGGTGCAGTCACTGTGTACATACATTACATTACTGATCCTGAGTTACCTCCTGTATTATACTCCAGAGCTGCACTCACTATTCTGCTGGTGCAGTCACTGTGTACATACATTACATTACTGATCCTGAGTTACCTCCTGCATTATACTCCAGAGCTGCACTCACTATTCTGCTGGTGCAGTCACTGTGTACATACATTACATTAATGATCCTGAGTTACCTCCTGTATTATACTCCAGAGCTGCACTCACTATTCTGCTGGTGCAGTCACTGTGTGCATGCATTATATTACTGATCCTGAGTTACCTCCTGTATTATACTCTAGAGTTGCACTCACTATTCTGCTGGTGCAGTCACTGTGTACATACATTACATTACTGATCCTGAGTTACCTCCTGTATTATACTCCAGAGTTGCACTCACTATTCCGCTGGTGCAGTCACTGTGTACATACATTACATTACTGATCCTGAGTTACCTCCTGTATTATACTCCAGAGCTGCACTCACTATTCTGCTGGTGCAGTCACTGTGTACATACATTACATTACTGATCCTGAGTTACCTCCTGTATTATACTCCAGTGCTGCACTCACTATTCTGCTGGTGCAGTCACTGTGTACATACATTACATTACTGATCCTGAGTTACCTCCTGTATTATACTCCAGAGCTGCACTCACTATTCTGCTGGTGCAGTCACTGTGTACATACATTACATTACTGATCCTGAGTTACCTGTATTATACTCCAGAGCTGCACTCACTAGTCTGCTGGTGCAGTCACTGTGTACATGCATTACATTACTGATCCTGAGTTACCTCCTGCATTATACTTCAGAGCTGCACTCACTATTCTGCTGGTGCAGTCACTTTGTACATTAGAGTGACCGGATGTCATAGGGGGGGGGGAATGTCGGAATCTTGTTAGTCTGGACCCCACAAAACGATTCCCCTTTCCAGATATTGAGATAGCCAAAATTTGAGCTCGATCAAACAACGTTAACCCGTGCCGCTCGTCGCTCAAAGTTTGAAAAAATCCACATTTTTGGGCAAAAAGCTGACATATGGAGCCATAACTCCAGAACGGTAAATAATAACAACACACTTAATATCTCAAAAGAAAGCTAATGTTGTTCTTCAAAATTTATATTTTACTAGCTGGCGGCCCGATTCTAAAGAATCGGGTGGTCTAGAATCCATATACAGTTTATTTACTAATAGTTACGGGAGTGCGGTGAAATGAATTGCGTGTATACAGGTGGCTCTGTGGGTAGCACAGTATACGGTGGCTCAGTGGTTAGCACTGCGCGGTGGCTCAGTGGTTAGCAGTGAGTGCGGTGGCTCAGTGGTTAGCAGTGAGTGCGGTGGCTCAGTGGTTAGCAGCGAGTGCGGTGGCTCAGTGGTTAGCAGCGAGTGCGGTGGCTCAGTGGTTAGCAGCGAGTGCGGTGGCTCAGTGGTTAGCAGGGAGTGCGGTGGCTCAGTGGTTAGCAGGGAGTGCTGTGGCTCAGTGGTTAGCAGTGAGTGCGGTGGCTCAGTGGTTAACAGTGAGTGCGGTGAGATTGGTCAGCGCAGCGCCGTGGGCAGAGTGGTCAGCGCAACGCCGTGGGCAGAGTGGTCAGCGCAGCGCCGTGGGCAGAGTGGTCAGCGCAGCGCCGTGGGCAGAGTGGTCAGCGCAGCGCCGTGGGCAGAGTGGTCAGCGCAGCGCCGTGGGCAGAGTGGTCAGCGCAGCGCCGTGGGCAGAGTGGTCTGTGCAGCGCCGTGGGCAGAGTGGTCAGCACAAACATACACACACACAGACACACTCCGCTATACTTACCACCGACCCTGCATCTTCCCCGCCAGCTGGATCCTGAGTCGACATGTCACCGCCCTTCGGATGACTGGATTCAATATGTCGTGCGGGTAGTTTGGCGAGACATCTTGGACACTATATTGGATCTAGTATTTTGGGGGCGGGGTCATGTCGACTGAGGATCCAGGCAGCGGACGCAGGCCCGATGGTAAGTATAGCGAAGTGTGTGTGTGTGTGTGTGTGTGTGTACAAAGTTGAGGGAAGTGCGGACAAAGTGACGGAAGTGCCTACATACACAGATATATACACATACTGTACATTGCATATGGAGGGGTGAGGAGAGCGGAGGCTGGAGGGCAGAGGACAGGGAGAGGAGAGCGGAGGCTGGGGGGCAGAGGACAGGGAGAGGAGAGGCGAGGCTGGCGGCAGAGGACAGGGAGAGGAGAGCGGAGGCTGGAGGGCAGAGGACAGGGAGGAGAGTGGAGGCTGGAGGGCAGAGGACAGGGAGAGGAAAGCGGAGGCTGGAGGGCAGAGGACAGGGAGAGAAGAGTGGAGGCTGGAGGGCAGAGGACAGGGAGAGGAGAGCGGAGGCTGGAGGGCAAAGGAGAGTGGATGCTGGAGGGCAGAGGACAGGGAGAGGTGAGCGGGGGCTGGAGGGCAGAGGAGAGGGGAGGATGGAGGGCAGAGGAGAGGGGAGGCTGGAGGGCAAAGGACAGGGGAGGCTGGAGGGCAGAGGACAGGGAGAGAAGAGCGGAGGCTGGAGGGCAGAGGACAGGGAGAGGAGAGCGGAGGCTGGAGGGCAGAGGACAGAGAGAGGAGAGGGGAGGCTGGAGGGCAGAGGACAGGGAAAGGAGAGCAGAGGCTGGAGGGAAGAGGAGAGCGGAGGCTGGAGGGCAGAGGACAGGGAGAGGAGAGCGGAGGCTGGAGGGCAGAGGACAGGGGAGGATGGAGGGCAGAGGAGAGGGGAGGCTGGAGGGCAGAGGACAGGGGGAGGAGAGCGGAGGCTGGAGGGCAGAGGACAGGGAGAGGAGAGGGGAGGCTGGAGGGCAGAGGACAGGGAGAGGAGAGCGGAGGCTGGAGGGCAGAGGAGAGTGGAAGCTGGAGGGCGGAGGCTGGAGGGCAGAGGACAGGAGAGAGGAGAGCGGAGGCTGGAGGGCAGAGAACAGGGAGGGGAGAGCGGAGGGTGGAGGGCAGAGGACAGGGAGAGGAGAGCGGAGGCTGGAGGGCAGAGGAAAGCGGAGGCTGGAGGGCGGAGGCTGGAGGGCAGAGGACAGGGGAGAGGAGAGCGGAGGGTGGAGGGCAGAGAACAGGGAGGGTAGAGCGGAGGCTGGAGGGCAGAGAACAGGGAGAGGAGAGCGGAGGCTGGAGGGCAGAGGACAGGGAGAGGAGAGCGGAGGCTGGAGGACAGAGGACAGGGAGAGGAGAGCGGAGGCTGGTGGGCAGAGGACAGGGAGAGGAGAGCGGAGGCTGGAGCGCAGAGGAGAGGGAGAGGAGAGCGGAGGCTGTAGGGCAGAGGACAGGGACAGGAGAACGGAGGCTGGAGGGCAAAGGAGAGCGGAGGCTGGAGGGCGGAGGCTGGAGAGCAGAGGACAGGGAGAGGAGAGCGGAGGCTGGAGGGCAGAGGACAGGGGAGGCTGGAGGGCAGAGGAGAGCAGAGGGTGGAGGGCAGAGGCACAGCTGTAATGACAGAGATAGGAGTGGCATGCTGGGAGCTGTGGTGCCACACACAGCTCAGTGACCTGGCTGCAGCGTAATGACAGAGATAGGAGTGGCATGCTGGGAGCTGAGGTGCCACACACAGCTCAGTGACCTGGCTGCAGCGTAATATCAGAGATAGGAGTGGCATGCTGGGAGCTGTGGTGCCACACACAGCTCAGTGACCTGGCTGCAGCGTAATGACAGAGATAGGAGTGGCATGCTGGGAGCTGTGGTGCCACACACAGCTCAGTGACCTGGCTGCAGCGTAATGACAGAGATAGGAGTGGCATGCTGGGAGCTGTGGTGCCACACACAGCTCAGTGACCTGGCTGCAGTGTAATGACAGAGATAGGAGTGGCATGCTGGGAGCTGTGGTGCCACACACAGCTCAGTGACCTGGCTGCAGCTCCTTCGTGCACCTCAGTGAGGACAGGTTGTGCCCAGGAGCCGGCTTCCTTTCCTCTCCCCCTCCGTTCCTCCCTCCGTGTGTGTTCCCTTCGGTGTCGGCTTCTTCCTGGAGCTGCCTTGTCCTCCTCCTTGTCACTGAGCAGCCACCTGAAGGAGGCATGGAGAGGCTCCACTTCCAGGGGCTGCGGGGGCCATAGATGACTGCGTGGAGTCCAGGAGGTGAGGAGAGGGTGCAGACTGTGCGCGGGATAAGGCGCCATTGCTGGCTTTGACAGAGAGTGGAGCGTATTGTGTGAAGACTCGCAAAGCCTTTGCGAGTTAGGCTTTGCGAGTTTGCCTTTGTGAGGCAGCCACGTCCACGACGACGGAAGTAGCGCAGAATATGACGGAAGTGCGCTACGGCAATTATATATTAGATACATAATTGTTATTTTAAGTCAAACTGAGTTACAACAGCTTTTAGCCCCAAGAACGTGACCTGGTACCACTAGGAGCATACTTTGTATATTTTGTTATTAAGTGATACATTTTGGGTTTTTTTGGGTATATTTTTGAGTTTAAAGTAGAAATATAATAAAAAAACAAGTAATACTGATAAGTCTAATGACATTTTTTATTTTAAAATATAAAAATGAGGTATATAATACATACAAAACAGACACAGAAAAGATACAGACGTAGCACCTACATGAGTTGATAATTTTACATAGTTATCTAATCTATTCTAGAGCTTTTGTTAAAGTAGTTTCTGAAACGTCAGAATATAATGCTCGGCATTTGCTTACAACTTGCAGGACATGTTGCTTTTGTTCTTCATCTTTTGTCAGAAGGTCGTTAAAGTCGGTTATTAATGATATGGCTGAGCGTGGTGTTAAATTAACTACTTTTAATGTTTTGACAATTTTCAATCCTTCTTGGAAGTCATTATTTTGAGGCCAGGTGTTTGGATTTTGTCTTAGGAAATCTGTTTTTATATTAAATAGCTCAGTGACCTGGCTGCAGTGTAATGACAGAGATAGGAGTGGCATGCTGGGAGCTGTGGTGCCACACACAGCTCAGTGACCTGGCTGCAGCTCCTTCGTGCACCTCAGTGAGGACAGGTTGTGCCCAGGAGCCGGCTTCCTTTCCTCTCCCCCTCCGTTCCTCCCTCCGTGTGTGTTCCCTTCGGTGTCGGCTTCTTCCTGGAGCTGCCTTGTCCTCCTCCTTGTCACTGAGCAGCCACCTGAAGGAGGCATGGAGAGGCTGCACTTCCAGGGGGCTGCGGGGGCCATAGATGACTGCGTGGAGTCCAGGAGGTGAGGAGAGGGTGCAGACTGTGCGCGGGATAAACTAGATGGTGGCCCGATTCTAAAGAATCGGGTAGTCTAGAATCTATATAGAGTTTATTTAGTAATAGGGGAGTGCTGTGAAATTAATTGTGTGTATACAGGCGGCTCAGTGGTTAGCAGAGTATACGGTGGCTCAGTGGTCAGCAGTGAGTGCGGTGGCTCAGTGGTTAGCAGTGAGTGCGGTGGCTCAGTGGTCAGCAGTGAGTGCGGTGGCTCAGTGGTCAGCAGTGAGCGCGGTGGCTCAGTGGTCAGCAGTGAGCGCGGTGGCTCAGTGGTCAGCAGTGAGTGCGGTGGCTCAGTGGTCAGCAGTGAGTGCGGTGGCTCAGTGGTCAGCAGTGAGTGCGGTGGCTCAGTGGTCAGCAGTGAGTGCGGTGGCTCAGTGGTCAGCAGAGAGTGCGGTGGCTCAGTGGTCAGCAGTGAGTGCAGCACAGGCTGGAGGGGGCAGAGGAGAGCGGAGGCTGGGGGTCAGAGGAGAGCGGAGGCTGGGGGGTCAGAGGAGAGCGGAGGCTGGGGGGTCAGAGGAGAGCGGAGGCTGGGGGGTCAGAGGAGAGCGGAGGCTGGGGGGGCAGAGGAGAGCGGAGGCTGGGGGGGCAGAGGAGAGCGGAGGCTGGGGGGGCAGAGGAGAGCGGAGGCTGGGGGGGCAGAGGAGAGCGGAGGCTGGGGGGGCAGAGGAGAGCGGAGGCTGGGGGGCAGAGGAGAGCAGAGGCTGGGGGTCAGAGGAGAGCAGAGGCTGGGGGGGTCAGAGGAAGAAACAGAGGCTGGGGGGTCAGAGGAGAGCAGAGGCTGGGGGGTCAGAGGAGAGCAGAGGCTGGGGGGTCAGAGGAGAGCAGAGGCTGGGGGGTCAGAGGAGAGCAGAGGCTGGGGGGTCAGAGGAGAGCAGAGGCTGGGGGGTCAGAGGAGAGCAGAGGCTGGGGGGTCAGAGGAGAGCAGAGGCTGGGGGGTCAGAGGAGAGCAGAGGCTGGGGGGTCAGAGGAGAGCAGAGGCTGGGGGGTCAGAGGAGAGCAGAGGCTGGGGAGGCAGAGGAGAGCAGAGGCTGGGGGGGCAGAGGAGAGCAGAGGCTGGGGGGGCAGAGGAGAGCAGAGGCTGGGGGGGCAGAGGAGAGCAGAGGCTGGGGGGCAGAGGAGAGCAGAGGCTGGGGGGGCAGAGGAGAGCAGAGGCTGGGGGGGCAGAGGAGAGCAGAGGCTGGGGGGTCAGAGGAGAGCAGAGGCTGGGGGGTCAGAGGAGAGCAGAGGCTGGGGGGTCAGAGGAGAGCAGAGGCTGGGTGGGAGTCAGAGGAGAGCAGAGGCTGGGGGGGCAGAGGAGAGCAGAGGCTGGGGGGGCAGAGGAGAGCGGAGGCCGGGGGGGGCAGAGGAGAGCGGAGGCTGGGGGGGGCAGAGGAGAGCGGAAGCTGGGGGGGCAGAGGAGAGCGGAGGCTGGGGGGGCAGAGGATAACGGAGGCTGGAGGGCTGAACACTCACTGGGCTGTTGGCGGTCAGCGGCAAGGCTGGCGGCGGTTCCGGAGGCCGGCCCCGGAGTGCGGGCGGGGCTAGCTCCGTGATGGAGGAGAGTCACCGGGTGTGTGGAGAGAGTGGCAGGACTGGGAGCGGTGGCGGCGGAGGCCGCACACCGGAGTGTGGGCCGGTCCGGGCCGGTTCCCGCATGTTGGTGGGCGCACAGCAGGCTGTGTGCGGAGCCAGTGGCGGGATGGCGGTCCCTGATGGAGAGTGGGCGGTGAGCAGCAGGGCTGTGGGCCGGATGTGGGTGGGCGCAGACGGGGCTCTGTGCAGGGCCGGTGGCGGGATAACGGGGAGTGGTGGCGCTTTAGCGCCCACGGCGAGGCGCTGTGCCATTTTGTCAGCGGCTCGCGGTGAGCGCTATGCGCTCACCGCTCGTGGGTCTGGTACTTCCGGTTCCGGTCTTTGACACAGGGCGCAGGCCATCACGGAAGTTGAGCGGATTGGCGGGAAGTGGCCTTCGGTTTTTATATATATAGATATATATATAGCAGTACGATGGTATATGGTGGTAATTAGAGCACATGTATAGCAGCACTATAGTATATGGCGGTAGATTATAGTAAATGTATAGCAGCACTATAGTATATGGCGGTACATTACAGTACATGTATAGCAGCACTATAGTATATGGTGGTACATTATAGCACATGTATAGCAGCACTATGGTATATGGCGGTACATTACAGTACATGTATAGCAGTGCTATGGTATATGGCGGTACATTACAGTACATGTATAGCAGCACTATGGTATATGGCAGTACATTATAGCACATGTATAGCAGCACTCTGGTATATGGCAATACTGCGGTGACCGCGGTCCCCCACTCCTCCTGGCCCCCGGTCGTCCACAGTAAAAATAAAAAAATCCTCAGTGAGGATACTCACCTGTCCGGCGGCTCGCTCCGCCTCCGCCTTGTAGGTCCTACAGGCCTTTAGGACCTGTAGTTGCCTGGGCAAGCAATCAGCTGAGGAGGTGAGGGGGGGCAGGATTGTGTTGGGGGGGCAGAATGGAGCGAGTGGGGAAAGAGTATGGAGGCGGGGCAACAGGATGGAGGTGGGGCAACAGGATGGAGGTGGGGCAACAGGATGGAGGCGGGGCGGCAGGATGGAGGCGGGGGGGCAGGATGGAGGCGGGGGGGCAGGATGGAGCGAGCGGGGCAGGATGGAGGCGGGGGAGCAAGAAGAGCGGGGGGCAGGATGGATTGAGCGGGGCAGGATGGAGGCGGAGGAGCAGGATGAAGCCGAAGGGGCAGGATTGAGCAGGATGGAGCGGGAGGAGCAGGATGGAGGCAGATGAGCAGAATGGAGCAAGCGGGGCAGGATGAGTAAGCGTGAGGGCAGGATGGAGGCGGGGGAGCAAGAACAGCGGGGGTGAGGATGGAGCGAGCAGGGCAGGATGGAGCGAGCGGGGCAGGATGGAGCGAGCGGGGCAGGATGGAGCGAGCGGGGCAGGATGGAGCGAGCGGGGCAGGATGGAGCGAGCGGGGCAGGATGGAGCGAGCGGGGCAGGATGGAGCGAGCGGGGCAGGATGGAGTGAGCGGGGCAGGAAGGTGCAAGGGGGGCAGGAAGGTGCAAGGGGGGCAGGATGGTGGGTTGCGGAGCAGGATGGGGTGGCGGAGCAGGATGGAGGGGGCGGAGCAGGATGGAGGGGGCGGAGCAGGATGGAGGGGGCGGAGTAGGATGGAGGCGGCGGGGCAGGATGGAGGGGGCGGGGCAGCATGGAGACGGAGGGGCAGGATGGAGACGGAGGGGCAGGATGGAGACGGAGGGGCAGGATGGAGACGGAGGGGCAGGATGGAGACGGAGGGGCAGGATGGAGGTGAGTGGCGCAGGATGGACAGAGCGAGGCAGGATGGAGAAGGCAGGGCAGGATGGAGGCGGCAGGGCAGGATGGAGATGGCAGGGCAGGATGGTGGTGGGGGAGGGGGGAGGATGTAGGGGGCGGGGCAGGATGTTGGCGGGGGGTGAGGATGGTGGTGGGGGTGCGGGATGGAGTTGGGGGGGGCAGGATGGATAGGGGGGGCAGGATGGAGGCGCTCCTCCTGACCCCTTCCGCTCCCCGCGGCACCCGTCCCTCTGGGCCTCCAGTCTCTGCGGCCGCCCTCCCTCTGGGGCTGCACACCCCCCTCCCCTTCATGGTGATAATAAAAATAAAAAAACCTCAGTGAGGATACTTACCCTGCGGCGGCTCGCTCCACCCGTCTTGTAGGTGGCAGGACAGGAGCTGTCGTTGGCTGGGAAACCGATCTGCTGGGGGTGAGTGGGCAAAGCGGGGGTCAGTGGGCAGAGTGGGGGATGAGTGGGAAGAGCAGGGGTTAGTGGGCAGAGTCATTGGGCAGAGCAGGGGTCAGTGGGCATAATCAGTAGTCAGAGCAGGGTCAGTAGGCAGAGCTGGGGTCTGTGGGCAGAGCTGGGGTCAGTGGGCATGGTCAGTAGCCAGAGGGGGGGGGGGTAGGTAGGCAGAGCAGGGTCAGAGGGCAGAGCGGGGGTGAGTGGGCAGAGTGGGGGGTGAATGGGCAGAGCATGGTCAGTGAGCAGGATTGGGGCATCAGTGGTCAGAGCAGGGTCATAGCGGGGGTCAGTGGTCAGAGCAGGGGTTAATGGGCAGAGTGATTGGGCAGAGCAGGGGTCAGTGGGCACAGTCAGTAGGCACAGCAGGGGTTAGTGGGAAAAATCAGTGGGTAGAGCAGGGGTGAGTGGGCAGAGCAGGGGTGAGTGGGCACAGTCAGTGAGCAGAGCAGGGGTCAGCGGGCAGAGCGGGGGTGAGTGGGCAGAGCAGGGTTTAGTGGGCATAGCAAGGGTTATTGGGCACAGTCAGTGGGCAGAACAGGGGTTAGTGGGACAGAGCGGCGGTCAGTGGGCACAGTGAGTGGGCAGAGAAGGGTGAGTGGGTAGAGCATGGGTGAGTGGGCACGGTCAGTTGGCAGAGCAGGGGTCAGTGGGCATGGTGAAAGGGCAGAGCGGGGGGTGAGTGAACAGAGGGTGGTCAGTGGGCAGGCCAGGGTGAGTGGTAAAAGCAGGGGCGAGTGGGCAGAGCGGGGGTGAGTGGGCAGAGCGGGAGTAAATGAGCAGAGCAGGGTCAGTAGGCAGTGTGAGGGGTCAGTGGCCAGAGCATGGTCAGTGGGCAGTGTGAGGGGTAAGTGGGCATAGCATGTTCAGGTGGCAGTGTGAGGCGTGAGTGGGCAGTGTGAGGGGTCAGTGGGCAGTGTGAGGGGTCAGTGGGCAGAGCAGGGTCAGTGTGAGGGGTGAGTGGGCAGAGCAGGGTCAGTGGGGTGTGTGAGGGGTCAGTGGGCAGAGCAGGGTGAGTGGGCATTGAGGGGTCAGTGGGCAGAGCATGTTCAGTGGGCAGAGGAGGGTCAGTGGGCAGTGTGAGGGGTCAGTGGGCTGAGCAGGGTGAGTGGGCAGAGCAGGGTCAGTGAGGGGTCAGTGGGCAGAGCAGGGTCAGTGTGAGGGGTCAGTGGGGGGTGAGTAGGCAGAGCAGGATGAGTGGCCAGTGTGAGGGGTCAATGGGGCGAGCAGGGTGAGTGGGCAGAGCATGGTCAGTGGGCATAATGGTGGGTGAGTGGACAGAGAGGGGGTGAGTGAGCAGAGAGGGGGTGAGTGGGCAGAATGTGGGTGAGGGGGCAGAGAGGGGGTGAGTGGGCAGAGTTTGGGGGTGAGTGGTCAGAGTGGGGGTCAGTGGTCAGAGTGGGGGTCAGTGGGCAGAGCAGGGGCAGAGTGGGGGTGAGGGGGGCAGAGGGAGTGAGTGGGCAGAGTTGGGTGAGTGGGCAGAGTTGGGGGGTGAGTGGGCAGAGTTGGGGTCAGTGGTCAGAGTGGGGGTGAGTGGGCAGGGTCAGAGTGGGGGTCAATGGTCAGAGTGGGGTGGGTGGGCAGAGCAGGGTCAGAGTGGGGGTCAGTGTGCAGAGTGGGGGTGAGGGGGCAAAGAGGGGGTCAGGGGGAAGAGTAGGGGGGTGAGTGGGCAGAGTTTGGGGGTGAGTGGGCAGAGTGAGGGTCAGTGGTCAGAGTGGGGGTGAGTGGGCAGAGCAGGGTCAGGGGCAGAGAGAGGGTCAGTGTGCAGAGTGGGGGTGAGGGGGCAGAGAGGGGTTCAGGGGGAAGAGTAGGGGGGTGAGTGGGCAGAGTTTGGGGGTGAGTGGGCAGAGTGGGGGCCAGTGGTCAGAGTGGGGGTCAGTGGGCAGAGCAGTGGCAGAGTGGGGGTCAGTGTGCAGAGTGGGGGTGAGTGGGCAGGGTCAGGGGCAGAGTGGGGGTCAGTGGGCAGAGCAGGGGGTGAGGGGGGCAGAGGGGGTGAGTGGGCAGAGTTGGGGGGTGAGTGGGCAGAGTTGGGGTCAGTGGTCAGAGTGGGGGTCAGTGGTCAGAGTGGGGGTCAGTGGGCAGAGCAGGGTCAGGGGCAGAGTGGGGGTCAGTGGGCAGAGTGGGGGTGAGGGGGCAGAGTGGGGGTGAGGGGGCAGAGAGGGGGTGAGGGGGAAGAGTAGGGGGGTGAGTGGGCAGAGTTTGGGGGTGAGTGGGCAGAGTGGGGGCCAGTGGTCAGAGTGGGGGTCAGTGGGCAGAGCAGGGGCAGAGTGGGGGTGAGGGGAGCAGAGAGAGGGTGAGGGGGCAGAGTTGGGGGGTGAGTGGTCAGAGTGGGGGTCAGGGGCAGAGAGGGGTTCAGGGGGAAGAGTAGGGGGGTGAGTGGGCAGAGTTTGGGGGTGAGTGGGCAGAGTGGGGGCCAGTGGTCAGAGTGGGGGTCAGTGGGCAGAGCAGGGGCAGAGTGGGGGTCAGTGGGCAGAGTGGGGGTGAGGGGGCAGAGAGGGGGTCAGGGGGAAGAGTAGGGGGGTGAGTGGGCAGAGTTTGGGGGTGAGTGGGCAGAGTGGGGGCCAGTGGTCAGAGTGGGGGTCAGTGGGCAGAGCAGGGGCAGAGTGGGGGTGAGGGGGGCAGAGAGGGGGTGAGTGGTCAGAGTGGGGGTCAGGGGCAGAGTGGGGGTCAGTGGTCAGTGTGGGGGTGGGTGGTCAGAGTGGGGGTCAGGGGCAGAGTGGGGGTCAGTGGTCAGTGTGGGGGTGGGTGGTCAGAGTGGGCGTCAGGGGCAGAGTGGGGGTCAGTGGTCAGTGTGGGGGTGGGTGGTCAGAGTGGGCGTCAGGGGCAGAGTGGGGGTCAGTGGTCAGTGTGGGTGGTCAGAGTGGGCGTCAGGGGCAGAGTGGGGGTCAGTGGTCAGTGTGGGGGTGGGTGGTCAGAGTGGGCGTCAGGGGCAGAGTGGGGGTCAGTGGTCAGTGTGGGTGGTCAGAGTGGGCGTCAGGGGCAGAGTGGGGGTGGGTGGGCAGAGCGGGGATGAGGAGATCGTGGGTCAGTGTGCAGCGCAGGGGGATGAATAGGCAGAGTAGGTGAGATCGGGACAGGACCTTTGATGACGTCACGGTCATGTGATATGTGACTCCACCCATCATCGTGACGTCATCAGAGGTCCTCAAGCCCCATGAATAGAGATCGTGGCTGGCTGGAGGGAGGTGTGGTAAGAGGCGGGGGGGTGACCGGAGAGTGGGGGGGTGACAGGAGAGTGGGGGGTGACCGGAGAGTGGAGGGCGGCTATGGTGACAGGCAGGGGGGTGATGGGGCAGCAGGGCTGTGGGCCGGATGTGGGTGGGCGCAGACGGGGCTCTGTGCAGGGCCGGTGGCTGGGGCTCTGTGGGTCTGGTGCTTCCGGTTCCGGTGTTTGACACAGGAGGGAGGCCATCACGGAAGCGGAAGCGGATTTTGGGCGGAAGTGGCCTTCGGGTTTTATATAATAGATAGATTGGTCAAAGAATGTAAACAGTTTTTTGGTAAGTAAATTTACTTACCAAAGAAACGTTTCACTTAATAACAAAATATACGAAGTATGCTCCTAGTGGTACCAGGTCACGTTCTTGGGGCTAAAAGCTGTTGTAACTCAGTTTGACTTAAAATAACAATCTATTATATAATTGCCGTAGCGACTTCCGTCGTGTCCGGCGCTACTTCCGTGGCTTTGTTCGCGTGGCTCGGCACTTTCTCTGGGGCTCTGTTCCCGCAAAGCGGCCATTGCGAGCCGTTGCCCCGCGAACAAAGCCACCGACAGAGCCCACCAACATGCCCCACCGAGTCGCCGGCACCGTCCAACGACCGACCACTGCCGAGCCCCGTGGCCGAAAATCGAACCAGGGGCCCGGCCATAAATTTCCCGAGACACCGCTAATGTATCTCTATGGGAAGTGAGGCGCTATGCTGATTGGTCGCTGTGTCCTACGCCGACCAATCAGCATAGCGCCTCACTTAAGCGCCAAATTTGAAACTCAAAGTCCTCCATTCTATCCCTATGGGAAGTGAGGCGCCATTCTGATTGGTCGCTGTGTGCTGCCGGTGACCAATCAGAATCGCACCTCACTTTTAGCGGTAAATTTGAAAGTCAAAATCGTCCATTATATCTCTATGGAAAGTGAGGCGCGATTCTCATTGGTCGCTGTGTGCTGCCGGCGACCAATCAGAATCGCACCTCACTTTTAGCGGTAAATTTGAAAGTCAAAGTCGTTCATTATATGTCTATGGGAAGTGAGGCGGTATTCTGATTGGTCGCCGGCAGCACACAGCGACCAATCAGAATACCGCCTCACTTCCCATAGACATATAATGGACGACTTTGAGTTTCAAATTTTCCGCTCAAAGTGAGGCGCTATTCTGATTGGTCGCCGCCAGCACAAAGCGACCAATCAGAATAGCGCCTCACTTCTCATAGAGATACATAGCGGTGTTTCGTACAATCCATGGCCGGCCCCTTGGTTCGATTTTCGGACACGGCGCTCGGCTGTTGCCGGTCCACGAAAATCGCAATGGACCTACGTGCCGGACTTACCGCGCCTGCAACGACTCACCTATCTATCTCTATCTCTCTATCTATCCCTCTATCTATCTCTCTATATCTATCTCTATTTATTTATTTCTCTATCTATATCTCTCTATTTCTCTATTTATCTATTTCTCTATTTATCTATCTTTCTATCTATCTTTTTATCTATCTATCTATCTATCTATCTATCTATCTATCTATCTATCTATCTATCTATCGGTCCAACGACCGACCACAGCCGAGCCCCCTGGCCGAAAATAGAACCAGGGGCCCGGCCATAAATTTCGCGAGACACCGATAATGTATCTCTATGGGAAGTGAGGCGGTATTCTTATTGGTCGCTGTGTGCTGGCGGCGACCAATCAGAATCGCGCCTCACTTTTAGCGCTAAATTTGAAAGT